>APFE031181739.1:130117-155667 GCA_000404065.3 Pinus taeda
GTCTCCACAAGAGCTCTGAACTCCTAAAACCACTTGAAGACCTCACTCTTGGTCTTCAAGAAATAAATCCAGGTCCTCCTGGAGTGATCATCAATGAATAAAACATAATACTCATATCCACTCAAGGAAACATGAGACATCCGACCGCTCACACTAGAATGAATCAAATCAAGTATCCTAGTCGCTCTGCTGTCACTGCTGGGAAAAGGGGATTTGGCAAACTTGCCCATAGCACATCCTCTACAAGTATCAAAGTGATCAATATTGAAATCTGGCATACCTGTAGTGATCTCCCGCAAGGTCCGCAAGGCTCCATGATACATATGTCCCATCCTGCGGTGCCAAATCTCACACTGCTCAGAACTGCTAGCTCTGCTGTCGGTACTACTACTCAATGCCAAAAGGGGCTGGAATGCAACCCTGTACACCTTTGCATGGCGTACACCTATCACTCTAGCTGACTCAGCTGGAGCGCCCCTGGGATACATCAACACCTGTCCTCCCCTGAACAGTACCTCATATCCTCTGTCCTCCAAAGCTGAGACAGATATGAGGTTCTTCCTCATTCCTGGCACATAAAGAACATCTGTCACTTTCAAGGGAGGTTTGGACTCCCTCTGAAATGTCAGTGTCCCCACCCCGACTGCTCTAACAACTCTGTCATCACCGAGTACTACCTCTACATCAGTGCCACTCTTTGAAAGCTCTGAGAAGTACTCACGGACTCCTGTCATATGACGTGAAGCCCCACTGTCTACATACCAGATACCTGTAGATGCTCCGCTAATCGAGGGAAAAGCCTGCTCCCTTTGAACCTGTATGGTAGGTGATCCTGCACTAGAGGATTCACATATAGTGAATGCAAACTCCCGGTCAAAACGAACTGCAAAGTCCTCAATCTCTGTTGATGCTGCCAAACTCTGGTCCTTCCCCTTCTTCTTCTTCTTCTCCGGACACAACTGCATAGTGTCCCATCTTTTGACAATTCCAACACTTCACCTTGGAATAGTCTTTCTGTGTGTTTACCTGTTTACCTTTACCTTTGCCTTTGCCCTCACCACTGCTTGTGGAAGCCTGCTCTTCCCTTTTCCTTTCTTGCCTCCTGCCATCAGTGCTACATCCTCATCCTGCTCAACTGGCTTGGCTGCCCCAAGCTGACCTTTCCTGATCTCTGTCTGAATGCAATCATCCCAAAACCTCTCCCATGTGGGAAGGGTCTCACGAGCACAAACCCCATCCGCAAAGTTCATCCATGAACGGGGGAGGCCATTTACCGCAATCCGCACCAACTCAGTGGGTGGAATGGCCTCTCCAATCGCTGCCAACTCATCTCTCACATTAGTAATTTTAGTGAGATATCCAGCTGCACTATCATTACCCATCTTAATGTTTTTCAGTTTCTCCTTCAGAACCATTTTCCGGTTCTCATTGGTACTTTGGTAGAGATTGGATAATGTTGTCCACATTTCATGGGCATTGCTCTTTCCTCTCACATGAGGAATGCAATGGTCTTTGATTCCGTCTAGAATCAGCCTCTTACCCTTGTTGTTCTTTTTATTATAAGCAGCCAACTGAGTAGCATCAGTAGGCACAACAACAGGGGTCTGAGTGGTATGCACCATGATATCCCAGACTTCTGCCTCCTCAAAGATACTCTGCATTTTCTCCTTCCAAACGCTGTAATTTGTATGCCCATCCAACCTATCCTCCACCCTCAATCCCAATGACATCCTGCTGTCCTAAAACTGAAAAATAGCACTGTTGTAGTAAAAATAAAACCTGTTGTTTATGAAAAATCAGCTTGCTGGAATTTTCTGAGTGAAAAATCAGCAGCTGTAATTTTTCTCTTTTGCTGTCCCAAACTGCCCTTCAGCACTCAAGCTCTGATACCATGTAAAAATTTCTGTTTTCCCACCCCGTTTTTCAGTTTCTCCTTATTTCTCCCATGTAGTTAAATGCCCTTTCCCATAACCATACATTCAACAAGCTTGAAAAAATAAATTTGCTGAAAACACAAATTCTGGAAAATTTACAGAATGCTGGAAATTGCATAAATAAAAATCAGCAGTAATAAACAGCCATTAAAACAAATTAAAACACTGATATTTTTGGTCAATGTGACCCTGGAAAAACCCCCTACAACTCTTGGGGAAAACCAGTTTGAGAGCTCTTCTTTATTTCTGGAAAATGTCTTTTTACAGTGAGAAAATTTCAGCAAAATAAATTTCCAGCAAGCAAACTTATCTGTTTTTCAGCCCAACAGACAACCTGGGAACTTGCTGTACCCGCGGTACGGGCCGTACGGATGTACGGACGTACGGACTGTACGAGCATACCTCGATTTCTGTGCCGAAAATCAGTTCCTCGATATTCGTGCCCAAAAATCAGTTTTCTTAGTTTTCAGCAAAAAAATCAGCTTTTTCTGCTTGTTCTTGTCGCTGTTCTACTTGTTCTTTCTGTTGTTCTGATTTGCTGAAGAGTTGCCTGGTATGTGTGTCAAACTGCTACCTCTTTCTCCTTCTTGTCCAGAAATCTCTCTTGCTCTCTTGCTCTCCTTCTCCCAATCTGCTCATGAAAGAATAGTATCATATTTTCCTCCTTTTCCTCCTTTAACCCAACCCTAAATGATTTTTGGGTGATCCCTAAATCCAATGGCTGAGATAGATTTAGATCAATGGCTGAGATTAAATGCACATTTAAATCTCACTTTCTATTTTTTAATTCACCCCACTTTAATAAAGACCCACTTAGTCATTTATTTCCAAAGTCACTTTTCCTTTCTAATTTTTCATTGACTTTATAAAAGTCACTTTAAAATTAGACTTAGTAACTTTATCACTTAAAGTCACTTTTAAATTAGATTTTTAACTTTATAAAAATTATAAAGTCACTTTAGGAGAAAAATTAAAATCTTTTGGACACTTTGCCCTAGGCCAAAGATCAAAGCCTAAGGGAACCACCTGTCCTCCGGTACCAAATTTCAACATTTAACCTTGGTACTTGTTTGTGAATCTTAGTTATCTTTTTTATGTTCTTTAGTTTGATATTTACATCAAACAATACAAGAAACAGCAACAACAAAGGAGGACATAGTATAGGCTCTTAGCCAGGGCAAAACCCCTCCAAGGGGAAACCTCCAAAACTCTTCTCCTCGTAGAATCAGATTCAAACGAGATACAAAGACCTGAAACAACCAACTGCTTGAAGAGCTCCTTCATTCGATGTCATAAATTTCCTTTTCGTCAAGGAGTCTTCATCTTTGGGAACTTCTATATAGGGCATAGATCATACATCACTTTATTCATGAGTTAGTCATGTCTTCAACTCATCAAAAAGTGATCCATCAAATTTTTCATCTAGCTTTGATTCATGTCATTATGCTTTCATGGCATATTTTAGGAGGGACATTACATCTTTCTCTATGGTCTGCTTGGAGGTCATTCACAGATCTTCCCTTTGACAGTCCTACATAAGCCCAACCAGATGTTAGTTCAAATCAATGAACACTTCAAATCAAAATTACCTTTCTAATGATCTTTCATCATGAAATCTTCCTGTAAGTATCAGCATCCTACATGCAAATTGACACATCTCCCACAGATGTTCAGTGTCAAGGGTCTAATTCTTTTTCCAACTTCCATCAGAGTCTTCACATCTTTCTAGGAGATATTCTAGTCACATCTTCTTGGACTTCAGGTGTTGAGTGCCTTCTACCATCGTTGCATATTATCACGATATCTTCCTATCTTTTCACACACTTCATTTCCAGGGGCTTCCAATCAAAGTTCCTCAATCATAGTCAACCACCTCATACCTCATATGAGGACATATTATGTTGATTTCGTCTAGTGTGACTCATGCCTTCTGGCAGTCTTTCATAGGAGGAGATTCCTTTCCTTTGATCATGCTTCTCAAAATAGAATTAGTGATCCTTGTTACCTTCAACCATATGACATGACTTTATAATATTAAATACAAGCATACATACCTTATTTACCTTTAAGTCCTCTAGGCTTCTTTCAGTAGCTTCCTTGATTGAAAATATCTTCAACCCCTTGATTTGTTTCATCTCTCATGTCATCATACCATCATCCCATGAAATCCACAAGTTGGAGTTCTTGATGAAACACTTGCTTCCTCTCTAGATCGATAAATCCTCCAATGAAGTTTCCATCTTGCATATCCTTATTCAATAGATGTTTCCCTTTTAAACTGATGTATGATGAGACTTGTCCTATATGACTTCTTCCTTTGATCTTTCAATGAGGTCACCAAGAGCTATATCCTTCAAAGTTGACTATCAAAAATCCTTCATGTTTCCCATGGTGATGTCACAAGCTCTTGTTTCTAATGCTTCCATGATGTCACAAGCTCTTGCTTCTAATGCTTCCAACAAATGTTTAGGTCCTTTAACCTTCAAAACTTTTTCCCTGAACTTGTCTTCTTCTATCTTGCATAGAAATCAGAAGTTGTCGAATGAGGTAACTTTCTTATCCCCGTGGACATTTGTTATCTTGTTCATAATTTAGTGCATTTAGAACAATGATGATTTTAAGTATTAGGGGGTTTTACGCAGTTCTTTATATTAGATATCATTTGGGATTCAACTGTTAAGTAAGTCATTCACGTATGACCATTTCCATGAGAGGTAGTCGTAACTGACTAGTTTCTCATGATATTTAAATAGTTCACTTAGCACTCATTGCATCGGGTGATGCTCACAGGGGTGAATAAGTGGGATTGAAACTAGTGAAATGAATCACATAGCGTCAATCATCACTACTGAGCCTTACACCCGGTAACCAGGATTTCCCAAGAGGTCACCCATGCCAGATCGCCTTTGGCTCAAGCGCGCTTAACTGTGGAGTTTTCCCCACAATCAAGCCCACTTAGCTTGCTACCCCATTTGCAAAACCTTAGCAAGTATTGTGCCTCATGAACAATTCAAGAAGAGATTCCTTCACTCTTTTTGAATTTAAGTATTAGGGGGTTTTACGCAATGCATTATATTAGATATCATTTTGGAATTCAACTGCGTTAAGTAATTCATTCACATATGACCATTTCCATGAGAGGTAGTCGTAACTGGCTAGTTTCTCATGATTTTTGAATAGTTCACTTAGCACTCATTGCATCGAGTGATGCTCATAGGGGTGAAGAAGTGGGATTGAAACTAGTGAAATGAATCACATAGCGTCAATCATCATTTCTAAGACTTACACCCAGTGACCAAGACTTCTCGGGAGGTCATCGATCCCAGATCGCCTCTGCCTCAAGCGCACTTAACTATGGAGTTTTCCCCACAATCAAGCCCACTTAGCTTGCTACCCCATTTGCAAAACCTTAGAAGTATTGTGCCTCATGAACCATTCAAGAAGAGATCCCTTCACTCTTTTTGAATTTAAGTATTAGGGGGTTTTACGTAGTGCATTATATTAGATATCATTTTGGGATTCATTTGCGATAAGTAAGTCATTCACGTATGACCATTTCCATGAGAGGTAGTCGTAACTGACTAGTTTCTCGTGATTTTTGAATAGTTCACTTAACACTCATTGCATCAAGTGATGCTCACACGGGTGAAGAAGTGGGATTGAAACTAGTGAAACGAATCACATAGCGTCAATCATCACTTCCAGGGCTTACACCTAGTAACTAGGACTTCCCGGGAGGTCACCCATCCCAGATCGCCTCTGGCTCAAGCGCGCTTAACTGTGGAGTTTTCCCCACAATGATGATTATCTTCTTATCATCTCTCTCGGATCTCATAGTTGAGGACTTATGAAGATATCCCTTCATTCTTTGATACCTTCGATTTGTGTAAATCAGATCTAAGTCATGTGACTTTTATTGCACCTATAGATAATATTCTTACGAGTTTGTCATATACATCTCTTTGATGTCTCCAATATTGTTATATAAGGGGATCTTTCATAAGAATCCCTTCTCATGAATTCAAAGGAGACCTTTTGATATGTTCAATGACTTCACCTTCTTAGAGGACTATGTCTATCCTCCCTTTTCATGCAAGGAATTTCGATGACCCATCCAACTTATAGATCTCCTTGCAAACACGAAGTCATTTTACCAAATTGATTAAAGAATGAAAGATACTTACTTGACAAGTGAAGATGAAATCTTCATCTTGATTACTTGGATGATAGTTGAAGAAGATGTATTAGTGCTCCTTCTTGGATTATCTTCTTCAAGATGAAAAATCCTTTCCTCAATAGAGAAGGTTGCTCCTTTTAATGAGGATGATTTGTTGCTTCCTCAAATGAACTTCTTCAAGGACAAGGAGAGGATCCTTGCTTGCTTTATAGCCTTGAAGATGATGGTGATGCCTTCTAGTCTTCAAGATATTTCGACTTCTCTCGTAGTGTAGATCAAAAATGCTTCTAGGGTTTCAAATTTCTCCATGATGATGTGATCTTCATCTTTAAAGTCGTTCGAGCTACCTTACTTTGTAGATAACTTGATGAGGGTTTTGTGGTCTTTTGATGATGATTAGAGGATCCAAAACTTTTGTTGTTGTAGATGCTTCTTCGATCTAGGGTTTTATCCTTTACTGTAGATCTTCATCTTTTCCTTTGATAATCTTCAACTTGCTTTGATGCCTTTCTTGAAACTCAATCCTTGAGAGTCTCTTTGGTTAGATGCACTTCGTTTGACTTCAACGCCTTAGCCCTGATACCATGTTGAGAAATCTAGGGCATTAGTATTAGTTGATTTCTCTTCCATTAGTAATTGCTTCTGAATGCTTTTTGCTTATTTAGATTAGGATCTTCTTTACGTTAGATTCTTAGTGTTCTTCATCAAACAGTAACCAATGCATGAACATAAATAGACAAGAGACACAGCATGTAGGCCATGAGTCAGGGCCAAAAGCTCCCACTCTTTGACAGGAAAACATGCACAATTTTTTCTTCTAGAGATTCCAATTGACGAATACCAAGACAGAGACCCTTGACCTATTGGTCGCTTCCAAGATCAAAACATTAGATCTCTTGACTGTCTTCTCCTTCCTCTTTTTGGTTCCTCTTACATATTGAGATCATCTCCTTTCTGAGCATAACACACTTGAGACGACACTGTACCATATCACTGCTTTGTCACCAAATTGTCCTTACTATAGATTTAGCAAGACATTGTCATATTTCTCTTAATGGCAGCGCCTTCACATCACCAAACTCTAGCTTCTATACATCATTTAGTTGTGGTATAGATACCTTCATTAGAACTCCATCTTTCTATTGTAGCAATGAGACCTTTTACCCAAAGATCTGAGCTTCATACTATCTGAGATTACAGAGAGACATATATGAGCTTCTTTACTGTGGAGATCCAAATTGTATCCTTGACAAACCTTCGTTGTCTCTTCTCATTTGTCCGAATTGCATATTGTGATATAACACCTGAGAAGGTTCCTCAATACAGAGATATGAACATTGTACTCTCCATCGAAAATATATGAACCTGTTGATTGTAACCGAAAATCTTAGAGGTACCCGAGTTCTGAACTGTGTTTCTGTAAGGTGCCTTTACCTGGTATATATAGTGTTTGGTCTACATAAATGAGCCGACATGAGCCATGTGAATCATTGTGACTCCATAAGGTAAGGCCAACATGATCTTTGTTTAACTTGAAGCCGATATGAGGAAGAGAGCTAGTGCTTGTCATTCGAGAGCTTCTAGACTATCCTATTAACTCAAATACATTTGTTACATGCCCAAGAAGGGCTCTTCATACATGACATAGACTCTTTGACCTTAATGACAAATCCTAAGGAGCTCAATTGGAACCACCTAAAATAAAATCACTTGCTCATTAAACCTATTGACCACTACGTGTCAACAACCCATAGCAGTATACCCCCTTTTTTCCCAAAAGGGATAGCGCCCAATCAATGTGTTCGTGTCGTACAATTATCATCATAATCTTCACTTCCAAGATGTTATGTAAACCCTTTCTGCATGTGTATAATGTAAATAATCTCAATAGATCTGTGTCGTGTATGTAATGGCCTAGGTAAACTTACTTTCTGGTGACGATCTACATTTTGGGAGGTTTTTTGTCTCACCGATCCATTCTCGAATGGTCGGCAGAGTTTTCCTTCAGTCTTACCCCAAAGTCAGAATGTATCTTGTCACTGGGATCTTAGGCGAGTCCCAGTGTTCAAGATCAAATCTATGTAAAAGTAATTTGGGAATAATCCTAACTATTTGATTAAGTTATTTTATTACAAATTACTTGATCTGCTAGATTATATTTGTGTCACAGAAATGGGTAGTCTATGAAGGTTTGTTACAAATGGGTTTTACCTCTTGTGATGTAAAAAATATGAAAATCATGATGTAAAGTGTCTTGAGGGTTGAAAAAAATAATTTATCCCCTCATAAGTTTATTAATTAAATTTCCTAGCCAAAAATTAATTAAAATCTTAAGCCAGAAATTTAATTAATTCTAGGTCCTAGGTAAATTTAATTTCTCTACAGGCAAAATTCGTCGGTCCTTAAAAAATAAATTTCAAAAGGCCCAGGGACTAAGGTAAATTAATTATTTTGATAAATTTTAAACCTTTGATCCCTGGGGTTAAGTCAAAGTCAAAATTTTTGGGTAATTAACTCAAAATTTTAATTTTTGAGTTAAGTAAAATGCATTTAATTGAAAAAAATCGAATTTCCCCATATATTTAAATATTTCGACGGATGAGATTAAAAGGAATTTTAATCCACATCAATGATCGAAATTGCTTTGACAAGGATCACTCGAACTAACCGTTGGAGGATTTATCTTTAAATAGGAAGTCATTTTTTAGTCAATCTATCCAACCTTTGAGTCGTGTGCTTAGCAAGAAGCTCTTGTGTAATATTTTTTCGGATAATAAAGAAAGACTTTGGGGTTAAGTTTTGTTGGTGTTACTCTTCATGGGAATACTACAAGATGTGTTGTTTTCAAGCATAAATATTTTTTAGCCATTGATGATAGCTTCTGAAGAGTGATTTGAATACAAGTATCTTGCTCAATCGCTGGGGTTTAAGTGATAATCTAAATTTTGAATATAATAGCAAGTATCTCTATTTATCTGAACTTTATTATCATTTTCTCACTCTATTAATGGTTAGACTGAGTTTTGCAAGAAAATATTGATTTTTAGATCCTCAGGCATTAGGAGAAGTTTTCAGTTGGACCAGCCAACTCCTGATCCGTGTTTTCTGAGGAACCCAATAAAATTAGTCCTCAGCTTATCATAAGAATTTTTGTTGGTGATGCATGAAGGGTTTCGAGATAGCAACTCCATAAAATTTAAAAATTTAATTTTTTGTATGGTATAATGACAGATCTGGCTGATCAAATCCTGCAATTTGTAAATTTTGTAATTATTTTTCTAACTTGGGTTTTTCTGGGTTTTAGTTTTTATCATTGTATATATTATTTAGGTGTTTTCTTATTGTCGTGCAGCTACAGATTTGAGGAAAAAATCTGTGTAGAGTCTAGATCTAGGCCCTTGAGGGTAAGATCTGGATCTCTAGGGTTTATCAACATCATTTTGCAGGAATATTATTCAAATTAATTTCGCAGTCCAAGGATTTGAAATTTTCTTTTAAATCTGGAAAAAGAATTATGAGGGTGTCACTACCAAATCTAAAATGTATTGATGTAATATTCTCTTTTCTAGGTTTATTTTGGGTTTTTTAAAAGCTACCATTTTTCTTTCTCTCTATTGGTTGGGGTTTTCTTGCTTTGCTGCAGAAAATTTCGAAATTTATCAGGGAAAACCCCTTATCCCTCTATACTCGTCGTCTTTTCCCCTTGTCTACCTACGTTTTTTACCTTTGTCGCCCATTCAAACCCTCGTCCTTCCTCATCCTTTGTTGCCTTTGAAACCTGCCTTCATTGCTCCTCAAACAGGCAGCTATAACTCCTCCCTCGTGTCCTTCATACCTCTCGAACTCCACCCAGTGCTCTGCAACTTCATCGCTCCATCTACCTGCATCTCTCTTCTCTTGCAGTCGCGTCCATCCCACAGCTTCCTTGACCTCCTCGCTCCTCAGTGTAAGCTCCTCGACCTACAAACCCTCTATTCGGCCTACCACTCTATCCTTCTCACCCCCCCCGTCAAGCTACTGCCACTTGCGTGAGTTCCTCAAGCCCTTTCGAATTTAACTCCTTAACGTTGCTTGCTCCATCTACGTGTTGCCTCAAACCCGTCGTTGCATTTCCATTCCTCCACCTCCAGACCTGCAAAAAAGAATAAACACCCTTTTTTGTTTTCCATTCGACTTTCTTATGCTTTAAATTTTCTTAGGGTTAGTTCTTTTCTAGCTTTCGACCTTTTTTTAAATGCATTAGGTTAGTACGTTTTCATTTGATTTTTCTTTTGGTTATTTTTTTAGTCATTTTAATTTAAGTTTTTGGATTTTTTGTATTGTTTTGATTTCTCACATTTTTTTTTTATTTTTCACTTGTGAATTCATTTTATTCTTGTTTTACATTTTATCATTTTTTATTATAATTCTAATTTTTTTATTTTCATTTTAAAAACATTAAAAAAAAATCTGAAAAATTAAACAATCTTGAAATCTAAAAAATTTTAAAAATCTAAATATTTAAAAAAAATCATTTTTGTGACATAAGATTATTAAAAAAAATAAATTAAAAAAGGATTTGCGCTAATACATTAAAAAATTTAATGTGGCCCATGGCCCACTAAAATTTCGATTTATTAACCCTTTTAATTTACTTTTGTCACATTAAAAATTTGATCTCTTCATTTTACCACATTAAATTAAATTCCTAAGGAATAATTAAATTTTTCATCTAAAGTTCCTTGGTGTCCTTTCGTTGTAAGTGATTTCTCTATTGGCAAGTGCGATTAATGTTTTAAAAAATTATATTGCCTATTGAAAAATTGTTTTGAATCTGAGTTCTTAATGAAAATTATTTTAAATCTAGAATCTCTTGCATGATAAAGTTTTATTCATTTGCATTAAATCGTTCATGATTGCCACCATTCGTCACATTATGATTTGCTTCGGATAACTTGTTTTATTTAGCCTATGGTTAATTCAACATAAAGGCAATGGTCTATAAATCATTTCTATCTTATGGTTGTGTCTTGGTTGCATTAGTGTTTAATCCAATCATTTCAGTTAACATTCGTCAAGTTGTCTATCTTTAAGTCTCCTAGAACCTGTGTTCCACAGGCTCTTCTCATTCATTCACCTTAGGGACTACCCCACTTGATTTGTCTAGGAGAGAGTCTAAACGAAGTGAGTAAGGATTAGAGCGATAACCCTTACTCTGAGCATTGCCGCGGTGCCTAGACACCTTGTGTGACAACAAAACCCATGAAGTAAGACTTACAAAAATAATTTTATTTCTTTTATTACATCAATTACAAAAGTCACAATTACATGTCATTATGAAGACCGAATCCAGTTACACTCTTCAACAAGACTTAATCAAATTCCACAAAATTTTACGAGTGATCTAATATGGTAGTATACAATGACTCTAGACACTAGGACTCACCCAAGGCCTCGCCATCAAGCTGCACTCCGGCTTTGGGGTTATGCTTGGAGGAGAAAATTAAATTAATTATCAAGTCCTCGAAAGTACCTAATAATTAACCAAGTAAAAAAACCTTCCAAATTAAATTCACTTGGAACGACCTAGGTCCATTACATGACACAATTCATCACACTAGCATCACTTTTCATCACCCCCGCAAGGCTTGCGGAATCTGATTACAAAATAGATGAAGATGAGAAGAAGAAGTTAGAGTCAAAAACTTTGATGATATCTGAATTCTGATGGTACATGAAGCCTTTGACATATCCTTGGGAATGGAGTCTTCAAAACAATCTTAGGTGCACTTCAGTGGTCAACAAGATCCAATGTCCACTACTTGCAGATTTTTATTATTTCTTATGTATCGACTTAGGAAGAAATTAATTTTCCTAAAGTCAATTTATAATTTGTCCCAACCTAATATTTTGAAGTATTCACAGCCTTGTGAGTGCTTTGTGGAGCCCAGGTCAAGTTTTAAAGGGGAGATAAGGCAGCTGGTGGGCAGTTCGACTTGTGCATCAGATTTGTGTGTGTTCTTCTCAGCTATTGCAGCCAGCTTACTAAGCATTAGGGCATCTCTACCAGAGCAGAAGGGCTAAAAGAAAGAGGCCATACAGCCATCAGATTTTCCAGCCAAGAGATCTCTACAGCCAGGCCGAGTCTCAGCTCAGAAAGGCCACACAGAGGACTGTACAGATCAGTAGGACTCTGTACAGTGCACAGGCTGAAAGAGGGTCGGGTGCAGGAGAGACCGAGTGGGTTGTGCACAGTCCAGTTTGGGCACAATGAGAAATTCAAGGGTTACTGAGAGTGAAGCGAAGTTTCCCCCGTCCATTGTAATTTTCTGAAAAAAACAATTTTCTGAGAAGAAATAAAAATAACACATGCATTGCAGGCTTTACCCAATTGGGGTTTCCTGGGTAAACTACTGGTGTTGAATGTTCTATGTGCTTGTATTTCAGTTTTATTTTCCGCTGCATTATACAGTTAAAAAAACTCAGTAAGTTTGATGAAAGCCTTTTGAAAGTTTAGGTTCAGCTCTTTCATTTCTGATAATTCATCAAATTAGTTGCTTGAATTTTAGAGACTAACAGGACCTTTAACATAAAATACTAGAAATGGAAAAAGTAAAAGAAACTTTAAGATGCAGAGGAAGAAAATACACTTTGAGAAGTAATCAGAAGCAATAAACACAAAAATTTAACTCTATAAAGAAAAAAAAAATGAAATTATATCGAAAGTCCACTAATCACCAAATAAGATCAATGGAACTCCAAAAAACAGCAAATAACAATAGCAAAACATAAGCGCCATGGGCATCTCCTCCCTTAAATTATAAAAGTAAATGAAAAAAGGTTGCAAATACAAGTATCGAGATTATCCTTCAAACAGGTCGTCCCAAAGGATAGTATCAAGTTAAAATGTTAAGCCTGACTGCTAGTGCAAGATGATATCAACGTGATACTGAACAATAACAAAAACAACTGATAGTGAAGGAAAGTCGAAGGAACTTGTTACTCTACTCCCATACTGTGCAGCTAAAGTCAAGTTATTATTGTTTGCAAACAGTTTAAAGTGCGGGCACCATACAAATAATGTTGATTAAAAGTTGCATCGCTAATAATTTTACAGAAGCAAGAATTGGTAAGAAGCTGCAGAACCTATGTTCATAAATGCTTAGAGTCTAGACCAAAACCAAATGAAAACTAAGTTCTGTTCAGAAAGAACTAAAAAGATATTTGAGGTGTGCATTCCCAAAATTACACTCCAAAAAATCCTGAGAGTGTGTGAATTCATTGTGTGGGTTGTAAAACCATAGTTTGTGTTTAAGGGAAGAGCCTCCAATGTTAAGAGAGAGCAAACTAAGCACAATTCCATTGGCAAGAAGAAAGATGTAAAGTAAAAAGAGAAATAATATGAAGTACACTACAATAGATATGGAAGTCAAAATATCTGGATCTACCTGAGTGTATGTCTGCACGTGATCCCTCCATAATGAACTCGTCTTTAGCACATCTCTTAGAGTTGAAATAACTTCAAAAGATGTTGCCTTTATCACATCATCATCTTTATCATATGGCTTTTCCTACACATAGCAAAGTCAATGAAATTCAGTTCTGCTTTTCTATACTAGAGTACAAACCTCAAACACAAATTATGTATGATTGCACACATATCGATAAAAGAACCCTCAAACTGACTCTACAGTTTTCAGGATTCTAAGGTGATCTCTCAGACACCCTATGTAATAATGTTTCACATTTTAATAAAAGACGTCTATGGTAATCCAGATATTCCCAATTCTAGACATCGAAAAGCTCTCTTTTAGGGTAAAACGGTAGCTGCAATTTAGATTGCAGCTATAATTGAATTGCATATGATAATTTAAAGTTCAGTTCCATGTTTCACAGGATAATTGCATAGCATAATATTCAATCTAGCATGTGTTACCTCCCAGGTTCTCACTAGACCTAAAAGCCCTAAGGACAATTGTGAGACCCTAGGAAGTAACATTTTGGTGCCATTGCCAGAGATAAAGTCCATTACCCCGAGTTTAGAATACTACAGATTCATTTTGATGAACATTGAGTTAATGTTATAATCAACACAATATAAGATCATCCGGCAACACCAGCCCTTTTCCTTAGCAGCTTTGGAAGACTTCTTGCTTGTAGAGTGAAGCAAGCAGCATTGTAAAGGCATTACAAAGTTCATCTTGGCCACTCCATCCATGAGTTATGATGGTATTTTGCAGATTTATTATTCAAATTTGAAGATCTAGAAGCATGGAATCGGACTTAAAGCTATCGAATTATTTGTGTGCTCCACTTGATTTCTCAGGCATTGAGAGAGTTCCAAATGAATGTTATGATTCAGATTTGCTTAATTGTTTTATTGTATGCATGTCATGAATCAGTTTACTACATATTGAATCATCCATTAACGTCAGGAATGAAGCTCACATTGTTTATGACGAAGATTAGATGAGGGCCATTCTATGCATTTTTTAAAAGAAGGCGAATGATTGGTTTCATATTCTTGGTAAGGATCCAATAAATATATGTTTGTAGATTTTTTGAGGAATATGAAATCTTTAACATTTCATGGTGCCCTTACCTAAGGAAGAAGAGGCACCCTATGACACCATCAAAGACCAAGCACATGAAGAACACAGAAAAAAAACCTTCTTGCACCCCCATTGAAGATCAAGGGAAACTCCATTATTGTATGACGTATGAAAATATTTTGAAAAATCAATTTGGTTGGTTGATGCTGGCCTATTATGTTCAATTTGAATACCAGGGTTTCCACACGAAGAATCTAGTATCTGTTGGATTGATCATATTCCAAAATTTATTGGGCACAATTCAACTATACTTCATATCACATCCTTCATGAAAGATATTACAGATCTTCATGTGGTTCTTGAAGGCATTATGATGAGGATGTGTTTACACACCTTTGATAGTAAGGCAACAGATTGTTTTGAAAGCCTTGGTGGGGAATCAATTTCCTCATTGGCAGGTTTTAGATTTTTTGAGGAATATGAAAGCTTTAACATTTCATGGTGCCCTTACCTAAGAAAGAAGAGGCACCCTATGACCCCATCAAAGACCAAGCACATGAAGAACACAGAAAAAAAACCTTCTTGCACCCCCATTGAAGATCAAGGGAAACTCCATTATTGTATGACGTATGAAAATATTTTGAAAAATCAATTTGGTTGGGGAATGCTTCCCTAAATTAATTCAAATTTATTTCAACCTTTAGGCCACGTTTATGAAAGCCAAATTTCAGAAGTTTTTCAATATTTTCTATCATAGACAATTCATAAATCTTTCAGACCTTAGATGTAAAAGTGAAGAAAATTTAGAGCCATTGTTATGTCAAGGTTTTGCGCATTTTTACGTAAAAATATGGCTAGAAGCTTGTTGTTAAGTGCTTAAAATGGTTTGGAGCAACAATTTTTGCAATTATAGATTTGAAATAATAATTTTAAGCCATCAAAAAGGGGGCAGCCACCCCTAGACTGTAAAGAAAACAATTTCCTAGGATCTGAAATTTTGATGCATTTTTCATTATCATGCTGGTTGCAAGATGATTTTTTGTTGAAGTCACCCACACCTCCCTTGCTTGTAGCTGTGAATGATGGAAGCTTGGCCTTTAAAGAGCCATACATATGACTTTTTCGCAGGTTGATGAGGGGCTACCATATGTATTTTCCAAACCTTATATAAGCTCTCTTCAACAAGAGACTGGCTTACCATGTGCTAGGTGCCACTCTTGCAGATTTTTGTATTGATTACTATGCCCGTGATGTAGTTTCTTATTGTAGCCATACATCCCTGTATATTTCAGCTCATTTATACTCGGTGATGAACATCTCAATGTTTTGGTCAGTGACCAAACACAAAGAGAAGAGTCGTGACTTTGATGAGATGAGCACATCAATCTATTGGTAAGTACTAACCAGAGTAGGATAGGAATATATCAACTCTTTTGAGCAGTAGCTTAGATTGTGTGTTTCCTTTCTTTGTTATACTTTAACATTTTAGTTCATGTTGGTTGTTAATTTTCATGCATTTATTTTCTTATTTTAGCTCATGCTCAGATTAATTTTGATTTTGGTCATTTGTTGATTGCTTAGAGTTGTGGAATTTTGTTTGAGCATTAATCTGTGGTGGAAAAGGGTGATCATATCACCCTGTTGCTTTTGTTACTAATGCTCACATGCTTCACCATATGACTGTCACCACATGTTTCATATTTTTGCTCGAGCACCACCCTTCCAGTGGCGTGATGCTCCAGTTCAGATTTGATCGTATGCACTTCATATTGGTCTTCCAAAGCACATATGTCAGAGATATTTCTACATGATGATCTTATTTGCATATTGGATAGGCTCTTGATATTTCCTTGAACAATGATAACATGGTTCAATTGATTTGGCATAGTGATGATGATTTTATACACAAGATGCTCTGTTCATGATTATGATTATGAGGCTTGATGTATAGGACATTGTCATAAATTTCTTCCTTGCTCATGTATGGTGAACGTTGGTTAAATCAAATAATGGATCATAACACTCTAAATTGTTATTATTTGCCATGTTTCTCCATGGTGGATAATAATTATCCTTCAGATAATTATTGTCTCTCTTGGATTGATTTGTACTAGGTGTAGTGTATCCACATTCCAAATCATAACACTTCTCATTTCTCCCATTATTCCATACGCATATTCTGTTTTCCCACTCAAAGTTGGTTTGTCATATGTCATATCAAGGTTCATGCTTCATAGTGCTATGAAAAAAGCATCATCTTTAGGGGACACAAGCTCAAAGTTGAAGCAACCAAAAAACATAAAAGCCAAATAATAAAGCTTGAGCTATACAACCTTGCTATGAGGACAATGCCCTTAGTCCCACACTTAACAATGGATAGATAAAGAAAAACGGATTAATTAAATAAAGAAAGAAAAGGAGCAATAAGAAAAATGCGGAGATATAGTAACTCAATGTTAAAAGTGCTCTCTCATCTTCAGAGGCGCTCATGTGGATGAATATATTTAACAAAACTTATGTAGCTATGGAAGTCAACTCATGAAATTACCCACCTTTACCATATCATCTACCATACCACATGCTCCTCACTTAGTGAGACTCGGAACTACATGTGGAGCTTGATAACAAAGCCAAGTGTGTTGTAAAGGGTGTCAAGACTATTCAGTTTTAGCTAGAGTCAAACGGTCATTTGGAGGTAACAAATGTGTTAATTGTTCCAAGGCTAACCAAGAACCTACTCACAGTCTCAACCATGGAGAACAAGGGGTATAAAGTTTATTTCCAAGATGGACTAGTACTTGCCAGGTCGAGAGCTTCTAATCCAAGTTCAAGACAAGTAATTGTGCGCTGAGAGGCAACCTGTACATGTTGAAGTCTCAACTTGTATGTGTCTTGGTTCATGATAGTGACAGCTTGTGCAAATTATAGCACAGGAGGATGACTCACATGAGGGAGATTGTCACTAATTGAGATTGGCATTGGTCTTCTAGGGTTCAGTGTGGAGCAGTAGGATGTGTGTAAGGGATGTGCACTCGAAAAGTATGCCAAGTCTACCTTTCCCAACAGTTATAGTAAGTCTATTGGGATATTGGATCTGGTACATTCATATTTGTGTGGTGCAATGTCAATGGCATATTTGAGTGGTTACAATTACTAATTGACATTCATTGATGATTTCTCCATGAGGACATCGATCTACTTCAAGAAGCGAAGCATTGGGTCCATTGGTTTGCAACAAAACATGTGCTTTGATACTTAGGAGGTAGACTAGAGTATGATTTGAGATATGTCAGGAATGGAGTGCAATTGCAATGTTATATAGACTTCGATTGGGCTCGGAGTGCAGTGGATAGGAAAAGCACGTCAGGGTGCTACTTCAGCTTAGAATTTGTAATGATTTCATAGATTATCAAAAAGCAATCTTCTCACAACGTTATTTGGTCTTGAGTTGGAACCCATTGTTATTCATTCTAATAATCAGAGTTGCATCAAAGTCTCAAAGAATGCAGTGTTTCATGATAGGTCCAAGCATATAGAGATGAGATATCACTTCATTAAAGACAATGTCCAAAGGGGAGTTGTGAAGCTTCTATATATCTTTACAGATGAGCAAGTCGCAGATATTCTCACCGAGCCCCTTGTGAAGGGGAAATTTGTCTTCTACAGAGATAAGATGGGGGTGTGCAGAATACCTTCCTCGCTAGGAGGGAATATTGATGATTATAGCCCGAACAAGTGCTTATGCATAGGCTAGGTGTCAAGCATGCACAAGTTGTTGCTTAATTTATTAAGTGCCTTTTATGATTCTTTCCTTTAGGAAAAGCAATTAATTGATGTTGGTTATCGGGCTAAGGTTTTCTAAAGAGAAGTAAATTATTCACTTTAGTGAACTACATCTAATCTCTATCATTGATCTCAAATTATGCTCAGGATTTAATCCTAGCCATCCATCACTTAGGAGATTAGAGTTAGGGATCTAGCTCAATGAGAAATTATAAAACAAAGCCTAAGGAGAGGCGGATGACACATTGAACATTGAGAGAGATATTTTCTCAAGAGGAGAGAGAGACACTGAAGACTAAGAAGGAAACATTGCAGCAAGAAATTTTGAAGGGCACAAGAGGTCGTACAGATTACGGCCTAAGTGGGGCCGTACATGGATAAGAGAGAGGAGGTCGAATTTGTAGATTGGAGAAGCCAATTTTTCCAAAGGATGAAGTTTTCCAAGGAGAGAGAAATTTGAGTTCCATTTTTGTTGGAAAAATTATCTATTTTTGTACGGTCCATTTTGCCTGTTAGGGAGCCCTTATTTATTCTGCATCGTAGAAGTGAAGAGTAAATTGGAGGGTTCGAAATTTTTGCTATGTGATTGATTTTCTACTTGTGCTTCAGCTACATTTTTCATTGTTAAAATAGCAGTGTATTTTTATTCGGCAACTCAAAAAATTTATTTACTAGCTTAAATAAATTTTAGGTATAAAATATTGCTAGGAATATTAAGTCGGATCTGGCATTGTTAGGTCCCTATACTTCTAATGTAGCCCCTTATTGTTATGAGTAAAACCACCTGATCATATTGTTGTGCCCATGTAGTCCCCATGTTGCTATTATTGTGCCCCATAGAAGCCCACTATTGTTATTGTTCTGCCCCTACAATATTATTGTTATGTAGGCTCTAATTATATTGGGACCCCTTAGACTCCTATATATAGAAAGGAGGTCTTTTCATTTGTATCATCCAAGAATTATTCATCTATGTAATGTAAAGGAGGTTGCCCCATCGAAGAGGTTGATTTTGAAGTCATTGATCTATCTTTTCTTCTATTTTGTGAGCTGGTTGCATAACATTTGGTATCAGAGCTTTGAATTCTAGGGTTTCGCTACTTCAACATGTCATTGTGGAATTTTCGCTATAACTTTTTTTCTATGAAGTTTCAGAAGCTGAAATTAAAAGCCATTTGAGCCGAAAACTTTCTGAACCTCGTGTCCGAATTTCAGACCTTTTCTCGCTATATTTTCGGAGATACGAGTTGAAGAAGTTGGGGTTTTTGTAGGCTCCCGAATTCCATCTCAAATAGGTGACCTTGGGATAATCCTCATATATTTATCTCTGAGCATCAGATTCAAATTTCATAAGAAGTGACAGAAAGAGGACGGACTATAGTTTGTTGGGTATCGTTTTTAGGGCTAAAGGTCGAAATAGTGACACGTGGCACTTTGTACAAGTTCGCGCTACTGAATTAGTCTATAATTAGGTCATCATGGGAGATTGGGCATAGCTATTTATTGGAGAATCCAATCTCAATCAAATTTGTGGGGTTGGAAAGAGGACTTAGAGGGATACAACACGACGAAATTTCAGACCTTGAGATCTGAAATTTGTCATGAATATAATTCATAACAATTAATTAAATAAATAATATAAATATTAAATAATTAAAATTTATTTAGGGTTAAATAGTCATTAAATTAAGTGAAAAGGCATGGCTAAAATACATGCCCATTCACGAAAGGACACCTGCTTAGGTATATAAATGCGGGTCCTCATTGTAAACAATCATCACATATACATTTTTATATATTAATAAATTATTATTTTAAATACCTGTGTGTATTTTTACATTCAAGTTTCCAAGCTATCAGTTTTCTTGCTTCAACCATAGTTTTTATGCTTCAGTGGTATCAGAGCCATGGCACACGATATAATCATGCAAGTCTTTGAACGTTGTTCATCGCACAATGTGCCATTACGTTCACATCATGATTACGTCAAGCAGTTTAGTATTCAAGAAGCATTTCAGTGATTAGAAAAATCAATTGCAGAAGTTAATGAATGTCGAAAGGAAATCAATAATAAGGAAGAAAACCATGAGCAAAATGACGAGAATAGTTGGACACCTAATCCTCTAAGGGTTTGTGTGGAAGCTGAACAACCAAAAGAGTCCAAGAGACCACTTGGAATATGAATCCAAGGGTCACACCATGTACTATAAATGTATATGATTTGTTAATAGTAAGTGTACTCTCTTGTTTATCATTCATATTCTGTTGCTGCCATGTGTGTGTTTAACATGGTATCAGAGACGGCGATATCCTGCCCTGCTCATTATTGAGCCACTTGTTTTATGGCCTTTCTATGCAGGTCAGTTCTACATTTCATGAATGTTTTATCAGCCATATTTTAGCTGCATTCTCTGCGCACAATTCCCCAAATAGAAAAATTCTGACATACCTGACGCTAACGCTACCATGGTCTGACATACCTGCTCCTGTCGCTGCTAGATACCTGCTCCTGTCGCTGCTCCATTAATTTACTGTCTGTCAAAAATATTTTGCCTCTTCTCTATGTAGTTCTTACTGGAAACATTCACCTGCATTATCTAAGGATTTGAACCATTAACTGCACAAACACCCATTACACGCTGGTCAAAATTTGAATGTTTGGAACGCCCCTGTGCGTAGTCTCCATGCACAGGTATCGTGCATTGTTTGTTCCATTGTTTGTTTGAATGCAGAGAGCACGATTAGCAGGTGGTATCGTGGGATGGTGTCAAGATTCCAGTTTGAAGTGATCATAAACACAACACTAGCCATTGTACTTGATGCAGCAAGGAAGTTGGTGGACCTTATCTGTTAAATCGATAGTGAACCCATCAACAATGTGAATGGTTCCAAGCACTCCCTTGGAAGGCCTATTTCCATTCTTCCAGACAAGGTCACCATCACTCCTATAGAAATTTTCAAGACCACAGGCTCCCTTACTTGATAATGACGGTTACATAACAGATACGTAGCTTGCATATGTCTTGCTCCGATTCATTCTCATATGGTGTCCCCTGGTGCGGTGAGCGTGGAATGCCGCATTTTGGACTGAATTGAAGAGTAAAGACAAGTGGTGTACGAAAAATTCAAAGCTTCTAATTATAAAATAAATGCAGTCAAATGTTAAAGACTTCACCGGCGTCGAATGGTCGGAAATGAGGGCGTGTTTCGAAGGCTTCCACGTTCAAACATTCATGCCAGACGGTTAGTTAGACAATTCCAAATCAACAGTTAAACAATAGGACTGATGAGTCCCATTTCCATACTGCAACTACTAGTACTCCTTTTCCGCGCCATTTCTAGTTTCTATACATTGAAACACACATATCAGATGAAATTGAGATGGCTATACTGAAAATCCAATGCAGGATCCTTCAGCCGCCGCTCCTCCAGTTATGGAATCAGTTTTATATTGGTGGAATATTTGTCTGAGAGAGCGAAAGCAGCACTGTTAGCTTGTGCAGAGCTATTAGGAATTGTAAGAGGGTCCTAATTCCAAAGCTTGGCATACGGCCATTTTCCTATGGATTGATTGTGCAGTCTGTATACGACAATGGATCGGTATTTGATCCTGAAGTTCTTGATCTCACAGAGGATGAAACAATAGAGAAATTTGTTGTTGGTATTTCTACTGTGACACCTCTTTCTCTGGCGATCGGTTATCCCACAATTGTAGTTGTTCCACATGCTATCATCAACGATCACAAGAATGTATTAGCAGTCGCTATTGAAATTGACTATAATTTTCCACTCACCGAGAAAGTGAAGGAGTATTTGAAGGATCCAAGCAAGTTTGCAGTTGTTGCTGCCCCAGTTGTCGGTGCTACAGAAGTTGTACCTGCTGCAGCTGCTCCAAAGGAAGAGGAAAAGAAACTTGAGCCAGAGGAAGAGTCCGAAGAGGATATGGGTTTCAGTGTTTTTGACTAGATTGGATGATTACACAAAATAGATCATTAGAATTGATAATTTCAAGACAACTGCTATTCTTCCATTTTGTCACAGTGCCAATTCATCGAATTAATTTATATGCTGAGCTTTTGATAGCCATCATTTCTACTTTGAAAGTGAATATGTTGGAGGATTAATTGGAACAACAGAGTTTAATGTTCATAAGCAGTGGGGGCTGTTTATATTCTTTAAAGTTGTGGTTATTTGGTAATGTGTGAGATATCCATGCAACATTGTCATTAAATGGAGCAAATTGATGATGCATTACAGTAATTGAATAGTCTAATCTTTTCCAGTATTAATGGGATTGTAAAAGTCAGTAAGGAAACTCTTTTTAACATTCAAACTTGCTTGCAAAATGCACAAGAACAGATTGATTTTTTGCAGCTAGAATCACAACTACAGCAAGAGGAGTTACAGAAGTATAGTCATGATTCTGAACTTGTTTCTGTCCAAAACAATTCTCCTTTTGAATCAGAAATTGACTCCCATGAACATGCAGAAAATAATCAAGACAGTAAAGTTAAGGCTAATTCAAGAACAGATGCGAATGCAGATTTAGTAAGTCCAGCCTACACTTCCCAAACCCACCATCAAACCTTGGGAAGAGCTTGTTCACAACAAGCACAGAACTGGTCTTGGATATGCAAAGGATGTGTTCTTTCACATTCCAGACTACTCAAAGCCCATTTAGTTTCATAATGTTAGATTCCTTCATGACAATTCATCTCCAGCTGTTCCAAATTCTGCCCCTCTCCCACAACAATAGACTGTGAAATGCCAACACTGTGACCGAGTTGGCCATATGAAAGATCATTGTTTTGATCTTCATCCATGTGAGCACTGTCATAAAACCACCCATTCTTCACACAGATGCTTCAGAAACAAACCTCCTGCAAGAACAAAGATTCATCTTGGATGGATCGCTTCTTGGCAATGCGCATCAACAGCCAAGAAGATATTCCAGTCACATGTCAGAACTTGTTCTACAGTATTGAACAGTCTTGCAGTTGAGTTTTCTCCATCATCTCACCTTGTCACTGACACGGGGGAAATGATGGTCATCTACAAGCTTCGAAGCCACATCAAGCGACCCTGAGCCACAACTTGCCATACCATGTTAAAATTTCTGTTTTTCCACCCCGGATTTCAGTTTCTCCTTATTTCTCCCATGTAGTTAAATGCCCTTTCCCATAACCATACATTCAACAAGCTGGAAAAAATAAATTTTGCTGAAAACACAAATTCTGGAAAATTTACAAAATGCGGGAAATTGCAGAAATAAAAATCAGCAGTAATAAACAGCCATTAAAACACATTAAAACACTGATATTTTTGGTCAATGTGACCCTGGAAAAACCCCCTACAACTCTTAGGGAAAACCGGTTTGAGAGCTCTTCTTTATTTCTGAAAAAATGCCTTTTTACAGCAAGAAAATATTCAGCAAAAATCAGCAAGCAAACTTTTACAACTTATCTCAGCCTTGCTGAAAAACCGCCCTGCTGAAACTTCGTTGTTGTTACTCCGTTGTTGAAACTCCGCTGCTGATACTCCGCAGCTCACTGTCCAGAAATCTCCCTTGCTCTTTTGCTCTCCTTCTCTCAATCTGCTCATGAAAGAATTGAATCGAATGTGATATTTTCCTCCTTTTCCTCCCTTAATATAACTCTAAATGACTTTTGGGTGATCCAAGTGACTTTTGAGTGATCCCTAAATCCAATGGCTGAAATAGATTTAGATCAATGGCTGAGATTAAATGCACATTTAAATCTCACTTTCTATTTTTTAATCCACCCACTTTAATAAAGACCCACTTAGTCATTTATTTCCAAAGTCACTTTTCCTTTCTAATTTTTCATTGACTCTATAAAAGTCACTTTAAATTTAGACTTAGTAACTTTATCACTTAAAGTCACTTTTAAATTAGATTTTAACTTTATAAAAATTATAAAGTCACTTTAGGAGAAAAATTAAAATCTTTTAGACACTTTTCCCTAGGCCAAAGATCAAAGCCTAAGGGAACCACCTGTCCTCCGGTACCAAATTTCAACACTCCCTCTTACCGAGGAAGGTGTTCCTCACCACACCCATCTTGTCTCTGAAGTAAACATGCTTGCCCCGTGGTAAGGCTTTGTAAGAATGTCTGCTACCTGCTCATCAGTGGAAATATACTCAAGCTTCACAGCTCCCTTCTGAACATAGTCTCTGATGAAATGATATCTGATCCCGATATGCTTTGACCTGTCATGAAATACTGGATCCTCCGTGAGTTTAATGCAACTCTAATTATCACAGTAGATCATTGAAGGTCTCAACGGCTGACCAAATAAGCCAAACAACGTCTTGCGAAGCTAGATGGCCTCACAACTAGCTAGACTGGCTGCCATATACTCTGCTTCTGCTGAACTCAGTGCTACTGACTGCTGCTTCCGGCTGAACCATGACACTACTGCTGAACCCAACCCAAAACAGCACCCTGAAGTGCTCTTCCTATCAGAAGCACAACCTGCCCAATCAGAATCAGTGTATCTTACCAATCTCACTCCATCTCCCTGCCTGTAGTCCAGACCATAATCCACTGTCCCCTGCAAGTACCGCAAAATGTGTTTTGCAGCCACCCAGTGAACCTTCCTAGGCTCACACATAAACTGACTCATTGTGTTGACTGCAAAACAGATATATGGTCTAGTGTTGACAAAATACATCAAGGAACCAATCAACTGCCTGTACAATTTGGGATCCACCAACTCGGAATCCGAAGCATGAAGCTTCTTCCAGTTGGTGATCATCGGTGTCGACATGGGTCTACAATTCTCCATGTGGAATCTGCTAAGGATGTCCACAATATACTTCCCCTGCCCCAGGAAGAAATGCCCCTCCTCCTGCCACACCTCCAAACCCAAAAAGTAATGCATCAAGCCAATGTCCTTCATCTCAAACTCCGTCGCAAGATCTCTCTTGCAGTGCTCTATGAGTCCCTCTGCACCTGTAATGACCAAGTCATCCACATACAGCACCAGAATGAGAGGCTCCTCACCTATCACAATAAAGTAAAGGTTCGGATCTGCCTCACTCTTTGTGAAACCCATCCCTGCAAATAAGTATCTATCCTGGAGTACCAAGCTCTGGGAGCTTGCT
>APFE031181742.1:20735-51532 GCA_000404065.3 Pinus taeda
TTTTTCATTATATTCCTTTCAATGTTACAATACATATTTATACATGCCGAAGCATCTAATACCATGGACCGAAAACCATCGCGTCCAAAACCATGGATCGAAAACCATAGGTAGGTTCACCCAACCTAATATAGGGTCCAAAAAAAAAAATTTCCCGGGGCACTGCCCCGAACCCTGTAGAGGGGGGCTGCCCGCCCCCCTGTGACCCCCCCGCTGCACAATCGGCGCAACGAAGGGGGGGCTCCGCCTCCCCTCTAACCCCCCGGTTCACTATGTAGGTTAGTCGTGGAAAGAATATAACACAACCCAACAATTTGCTTACGTCCCTTAAGCAAGACACCACAACCCAAATTTTCGACCATATCCATGAATAGGGACATCGGTGTCACGTCATCAAGTTTGATATTGCTAATGATTTATTGATAGAATGGTTCACAAAATCATTCATTAGAAAGATTGCTAAGGACATAACTATGGGTGGATGTGTTACTAAAGAGAAAGCAATCACCCATGCCCAGTATTTAGACTCAGTCTATTCGCAATCTGGCACATTGTATGAGAT
Organism: Pinus taeda; assembly: GCA_000404065.3. Classification (NCBI taxonomy): domain Eukaryota; kingdom Viridiplantae; phylum Streptophyta; class Pinopsida; order Pinales; family Pinaceae; genus Pinus; species Pinus taeda. Next base: position 21,298 of record APFE031181742.1, read on the forward strand.
GTTATATGATGCTCCGAGACCATCATCGAATCTGACAGCAGCAACGTCTTCGATACACCACCGGTCGATGGTGTGACTGGTTCCGTGTCTCAAAATCCCCTGAAAACTTCTTTGAAGAAGAAATATGTCTCGAACACTGGTTCCAATAATCCCTCAAAAAATTCGTCCAATCTTTGTAAAACCTCTGAGGTACATGTTGTTCAATCTACTTCAGAAGATAAGGCCTCTAAAGGCAAAAATAAGGGCAAATATAAGGCAAAAGTTGACACCCCAAAATAGGAACCTCCTAAATCATCTACTAGTGATGTTTCTATAAGAAAGCCGAAATATCCTTGCCTCATCTGTGAGGAGGATCATTACACTAAGGATTGTCCCCGATGTTCTGAAGATAATCACTTATTGAAAGGGACTTTGGTTGTATTAAAAGAACCCTTTCCATCACAATAGATGAAGTTGGTAGACCAACCACGGTCCTCTGCTTCCTCAGGTCCTCAGGTGTTAATGATGCAAGGTTCATCACCTATCTTGATTTCTACTCGAACTAAGAACTACCAAACCACGTCTAAGAAGACGATGGAGAAAGAAACTACCGATGCTCCTTCTACTTCTACTCTGTCTAGTTCTGGTATAAACCATATCGAGTGCCCTAACAATGAGTTCGTCATCTGACCACCTCCCAAAGGTGTTCTTCGGAAGTCATCTTTTAATCTGAATGCTAGAGCTACGCAAGATTACAATATTGTTGAGGATTTAGCTCAAGCACCTTCAACAATCTTTGCCTGGGTGGTTCTCCAATCCTGTCCAACATAGCAGAAGTCAATGTTGTCCGCTATAGGTGCTATCGATCCTTCTGATTCGAGTCTGATTAATTTTGATCTAGAGAACCATGTGCCTCATCTTCCGCATTAGATTGCATTTCTAATACACGTTCCTATCAAAGGAAAGAAAATTCATCGAATGATTATCGATGAAGGTGCCTCTACCTACAACATGTCGGTTTCGTGTTGGAAAGCCATTGGGTATCCTCCTCTTAACCAATCTATGAACACCCTAGAAGCCTTTGACGATAGAGGTTAATGTCCTTACGGTATTCTCAGGAACTTGCTGATTACATTAGAAGGAAAGGCCGTTGAATTAGAATTTGAAGTTGTAGATGCAAATCTCATCTACAACCTTCTTCTCGGACGAAGTTGGACCCACGCCATGTTTTATGTGGTGTCTTCTTTTTCCGCATACTTCATTTTCCTCATGAAGCAAAAATTGTCCCAGTTGATCAACTATCCTTTTTCTCTTCTCGTTCATCGAATGACAACGTTCCTTATGTGGGAAACACTGGTATTCCTTGTGAGAGCGTGGGGGTAGGTCTCTTTAAAGACTCTGCTTTAATGGGTGCTTTTACTCTCCCACCTCTGAATGTTCATTCAGTCAATATGATCTCTGTCTCTACATATCCTTGGATTATCCCTACCACAAATCAAATTGATTCATTTGGCAATGTTATGCCATTAAGTCCATTGGAGCTAAATTATCAAGAAATTGTCTTAGCTTCAATGGTCACTTTAGAAATTCATACTGTTTTCGATATGAACCTGGACACTTACGTGCCATCTCCATGTCTTGGTTCTTGGGATTCTCCGAATCCTTTGAACAAGACTTTCTGAACCGACAAGAGTATCGTTGAGGTCATGTCTCTGGATGAAACTCCATGGAACAGTCCACATCATCGTTCTTCTTTTCTTCCTAGCCTCGATGAGATGCCTTCCTGTCTTGAAGCATCTATTTCTCATTATCCTACATCTCCACTTCAGACACCTACCCTAGTACATGAAGTCTTATCGGAGGGTAATATGGGGAACATCACTGCTACCATGCCTCTTGACATTTCCACTAAACCCATAATTATCGAGAAAAATCATATTCAGGTTTCTTGTTCTCTAGATGAGATCAGGATTTATACTCAACATTTTAAAGAATTTTGAGACGATTTCACTTGGTCAAATGAGGAAGTGCCTGGTATTGATCCAACAATAGTGGTGCATGAGATTCTGACTTATCCTGGTGCTAAGCCTGTTCAACAACAACCTCACCCTGTGCACCCTTGAAAGGCTACTGCTATCAAAGAAGAAGTGGAGGAGCTTTTAAAAGAAGGTTTTCTTATTCCATTGACATATCAGGTATCCAATATCATCCATGTTTCCAAAATGCAGGGCACGGTCCGTGTTTGTGTTGATTACCGTGATATCAATCACGCATGTCCTAAGGACAATTATCCTACTCCATTTATCGATCAAATCATCGACGAATGCGTTGGGAGTGATATTTTTTCATTCATGGACAATTTTTCTGGCTATCACTAGGTTAACATTTCACCCACTGATTAGCATAAAATGGCCTTCATCTATCCCTGGGAGACTTTCACTTACAAAAATATTCCTTTCAATTTTAAGAATGTTGGCGCTACCTTCCAACGAGTAATACCTTATGCATTTCACGACATTCGACACATTGTTTAGCCATACCTCGATGACTTACCAGCTCATTTTGCTAAGCGTCGTGACAATTCGAATCACTTAAGATCCATCTTTTTACGATGTCAGCATTACAATATCCATCTCAATCCACACAAGTGTGTGTTTTGTGTTGAGTCTGGCCGACTCTTGGGTTTTGTGGTGTCTCATGAAGGTATCCAGATTGATCCTTTGAAAGTTGAATCCATTGTCAACCCACACCCCCCCCAACATCATTACTGCAACTGCAGAGCCTGCAGGGAAAGGCTAATTTTCTCAGTGGATTTTTCCCTAATTACATTGAACTTGCCAAGGGATTTACTCACTTACTCAAGAAGGGGATCCCTTTTATTTTGGATGAAGTTTCCTAGAAATCCTTCAATTCTCTAATGATTGCGTTGATCAGTTCTCATTTACTGCATCCCCCCAATTATTGTAGTGATTACTTCCTATACTTGGCTGCAACAAATACTACTATTTCTATGGTGTTAGTTCAGGATGATGATGATGGCAACGAGCACATGGATTATTATTTGACCCAGAATTTTCTCGATACTAAGTCTCGATATGCTCATGTCAAGAATCTTGCCTTGGCGGCAATTCATGCCATCTAAATATTTTGACACTATATCCTTTTACAAAAAACCACAGCGATTTATGATTGCAACCCCTTGACATATATACTGACTCATCAGTTACTGAGGGGAAAATAATCCAAATGGATCATTATCCTACAAGAGTTTGATTTGGAATTTACTGCTGCCAACTCAAAGAAATCTCTCGTCTTTGCTGATTTGATATGTGCTCTTCTGTCTGCAAGCACTTCAACTGATTTTACTAAGAAGATACCCGATGAAACTCTGTTTATAATCAACACTCTCAACCCATGGTATGGAGATAATATTATGTATCTCCAAACCCAAACTTTCTGATCTAAGTTGTCCCGATCCGATTGACACCGCATTCGGGATCAGTCCCAACCCTATCGGATCCTTGGTGATACATTGTATCGGGTTGGTGTGGACTCTATTCTTCGCAGGTGTCTCACCCTTGAAGAGGTTGAGCGGGTCTTAAATGATTACCACTATGGTGCATGTGGTGGTCATATGTCTGGATATGCCACTGCTCAGAAAATTCTCCATGGCAATTATTTCTAGCCTTATATATTCAAAGATTGCATTCTAGCTATCCAAAAATGCCATGAATGCCAAATTTTCAACCGTAGGCATCGCGCACCACCCGCATCCCTACACCCAGTAATTTCCATTGGCACATTTTCCAAATGGGGCATTGAATTCATGATCTGAGCTGTCCCGATCCGATCAACACCGTATTTGGCATCAGTTCCAACCCTATCGGATCTTTGGTGATACATTGTATTGGGTCGGTGTGGACTCTATGCTGCACAGGTGTCTCACCCTTGAAGAGACTAAGTGGGTCTTAAATGATTTCCAGTCTAGTGCATGTGGTGGTCATATGTCTGGATATGCCACTACTCATAAAATTCTCCATGGCGATTATTTCTAGCCTTCTATCTTCAAAGATTGCATTCTAGCTGTCCAAAAATGCCACGAATGCTAGATTTTCAGTTGTAGGTAGCGCGTTCCACCCGCACCCCTACCCCCAGTAATTATCATTGGCCCATTTTCCAAATGAGGCATTGATTTCATGACATGTAACCCTCGATTGGTTGGGGGACATGGTTATATTATCATCACAATCAACTGTTTTGCTAAATGGGCCGAAGCGATGCCTACATACAATGTCGACGATATTACGGTTGCTCATTTCCTTTTTAACCACTTCATAGCACGTTTTAGCATTCCTCAAACTATCATGATTGATCATGGATCACACTTTTGTTAACACATGATGATAGAGTTGATTGCTCAATTGGGCCTTCGACATGATAGCTCAACTCCTTATTATCCACAGGCCAATGGCCAGGTTGAAGCACTTAATAAACTTTTGATTACTATGCTTCAACGTACCATTGGGAAGCATAGAAAGGATTTGCATTTAATGCTATTCTCAGCTCTCTGGGCTTGCAAAACTTCTACTAAGACAGCCATCGATTCACTCCATTCCAGCTAGTGTATGGTTTAGAGGAAACTCTTCCAATTGAATGTGAAATACCTTTGCTTAAGCTAGTTATTGAACTTCTTCCAAATAACTCACTCGAAGAGGAACGACTACTATATCTTGAGAGGCTTGACGAGACTCGTCTCATTGCTGTGATGGTCATTGAAGCTCAATTGAAACAAGTCAAAGCTCATTTTGACCAAACCGTTTCTCGTCGCACTTTTGTTGAAGGCAACTTGGTCCTTCTTTACGATCAAGTGAACGATAAATTGGGAGCAGGAAAGTTCAAACCCATGTGGAATGGTCCCTATATCATTAAGCATGTCTTACAAAAAGGTGCCTATGAGCTATGTGATTATGAGGGAAATGCATTGTCACAGCCCCGTAATGGGTTGTATCTCAAGAAGTATTATGCTTGAAATTCATGCAATAACTTTTGTACATTAGTGTGTGCTTTTGATTTTTGGTGTGTTTGTTTGATTTGCAGACATGTTTTCTGCTTATTATGTGTTCCACTCAGTTTGCAGATGTCGTCAAGCCATTACGTTGGTTTTGCTGATGGATCTTATCATAGCACATGGAACCTTTCTTCCACAACATGGGTACTCTATGACCCTAATGGCGAGATAATTAACTTACAAGGTATCTGCCTTGGTCGAACAACCAATAATATTGTTGAATATACTGAATTTATTGAACTCTTGTCAAAAGCAGTTGCTTTTGGCATTAGGGATTTAGTTGTCAAGTTGGATTCACAACTCACTGTGTTACAATTAAACAATCATTACTTAGTGAGAAATCCACAAATATTGCGTATGTATCTACATGTTAGATTGCTGGAAATAAATTTTGATTTCATTACATATCAACATATTCCACGTAATTTAAATACATTAACAGATGCATTAGCAAATTTTGTTTTTGATAGGCATTTGTGTCATTTATAAAATTGATCATGTTATGCACACACAAGTAGGAAATAAAACATGAATATATATAGATATAGGTATGGATATAGATATAGATCTATATATATATCGCATCTGCCAGAGATTTTACATCAAAATATCAAAAAATAGAGTGTTCAGAGACACTTGGCTTTCAAAGCCTACAAAATGTGTAAAATACTTAGATAAACTATCAGCCTGCACGGTGCTCATGACAGCATCAGACCGCTCTGATCACTCAACCTAGTAGCCAATGTAGTCTCGTAGAGACTCCCATTATGTGTCTCTACCAACACAGTGGAAGATCCTCCATAGTGGCATACTCTGGGAATCCTTGAGTTATCGCTCCATATTACACTCCATCTCAACTAAGGGGTCTTCCCCTTTCTCATAGTTTGCAACCACTACCTGATGTGCAATTCGCCATGCTATTGGCGGCATGCCTGGTGGTCTCTCTGGTCACACATATGCACATTTATCACAAGTTGAGTCTCAGCTAACACTTTTACAAAAATTCATAAAACTTGAAAAAATCTATAAAAAAAAATTGTGTGTATCAGTCCACTGTTCTCCTGGTGGTAGAGGTAGATCTAGATCCCATTTCAAATCTGTGCTGGCATAAGCGTAGTCGTCCACCACAAGTAGTTGGCATTCTAGCCAAATGAAAAATTGTGGTGGATAATGCATATTTTGACCCATGCCTCCTCGAGGCATGAACTAACTCTATCTCATGAGTCTCGGATCTCAGGAGGCAGGATCTAGTACCTCTGCCCACTGATACCAAAATAGGGGCACTCGCTCTAAAAAGAACGTCACCAATATAGAACCGAACCCGAATTTATTTAGGTGTCCATGATCCCCCTTAGTCAGTTGTCATTTCATGTTTTCCAAAAGGCCTCCACACCAGTTGAAGAAGGCAGGGGTCAAACATGCGACATCGTATTTGAACTAGGATTTGCAAGCCTCATGCAAGGCTTGCGTGCCAGGTACACGCACCATAGTAAACAAAATCATTCTCAAGATGAGGTTGTTGGTGATTGTCACTATCTTCACCTTACCTCCATTGGTCATTACAGCATTGGGACAATACCTCTGGACTAAACTCCTTGTACTCTCACCTCCTTGCCGAGATACAAAGAGTTGGACTGCTTCCCCTCGTCGGGACAATCCTATGATGAAGTAGATATCCATCTCTTCTAGTTCTAGTTCTTGGCCTTTTATGATGGAAATTTCTCGATCTACATCCCAGAGACTGATCAAATATGGCAAAAATTCGATCTTAGGCCTTAACCCTATGGTCCTAAAGAATTTTAGAAGCCCACAATTCCTCAAAGCCTTTATGCATTCAAGATCTTGAGATGTTTGATGTTATTTCTGCTCCAAGACCATATTCCCTTGCAAAACAACATTTAATACTTATTAATGCCTTTTTTATGGATCAAAATCATCAATTTTTTGCTTAAAAGAGAGTTTTATTTCTTAAAAATTCACCCTCGGTGCCATCACGCCTATTTTTAGAAACAATGTGATGGCATCGTGTGAGCCTTTAGGCTCAAGCGCGACCATCATGGATTTAATGACCATACCCACGATGGTCGCCGATGCCCTAAATTTTTGAATTCCTCCTTTCTAGCATCAAAAGTATTGTTTAAAATGCATTAAGAAGTGACAAATTGCAAGAGTAGGGATGGGCCTCTCACTTGCCGCAGATGGTTCATGAGATGGTACCCTAGATCTCCCGTGGAAGCCACTAGAAAATCAAGAGAATTACGACCCAAAATGCACTTTCAGAGCTCACTTTGATAAAATGGTAAAAAATAAAATTACTTTTGCCTATTTATAAGTTTTGCAAGTCATTTTTGTAAATATTTTCGTAATATTTTAATATTTTCTCTCGATATCGATGATGGGTGTGTTTCTTGTGCAGTTACAGGTGCCTTCAATATCAACAGTGATCATTATTGACCGATTCTTGTGAGTTTTATTTTTTCTCTTTTTCGGACTCATTAAATAAACGAAAAAGGAACCCCCCTCGAGTCATCTTTGAGCTCTTTTCTGAGCCTCAAAAATTGAAAATATTGTTGAGTACTTGTCATTTTGAACTCGTTAAAGTAAATGAATCGATGTCACTTCAGTATATGTTTACCCCTTTTTTTGGCTAAGATTGACTATTTACGAAAAAGGTACACCTTGGTCGACATGGTCAAGAGGTTCCCTCAGATATTGTTTTCTACCTTTTTGGATTCAAGGGACAAATTACGAAAGAGACATGATGGAGTTTTCTTTTTCGTTACTTTTTCAAACTCTCTAAATATGAAAAATATACCAATTTATTCTTACATTGAACTCATTAAAACTTTACGATGAAAGACTCGTCACTATGATGAGACCGAGCTTCTCCTTCCTAGGGCTTGTAAAACTTACTAGGATGGATTCATTTGAAGAATGAACTTACATGAAAATCATATGCTATCCCCTTCAAGCTTGTGATAAAAATAATATGGGTACTCGGTAGAAATATCAAGGAAAAATGAAGATGAGACATTGTTTGTATAGGCAGCATATCGCTCTTGAACATGACACTCTTCTTCTCTCATGTCGGGTTTGGGATATCCTCACTTTGTCACTTGTCCTCTTGGGTTTGGGTGATCCATTTTTCCTCTCATTTGACTATTCCATTATGTCATCATGACCTTTAGCCCTATGTCGAGTCAAACGCTACCACACTCCCGTGTCATGCCGCCAATGTTCAAGACAAGTCCAATCTACAGTTATTTACCTATACATTGTTTGAGTCATCACTACAGTCTTGAATATTATTCCATTTTATTCCTTGTTTTGTTTTGATGATGGGGGATTCATCATTTCCCTCCTTCAACAGGTCACTTCCCGTCGACTTCAGCTCATTACCCAGGAAGATGACTTAGAAATCTCCTTTCAATACCTTAGAGTTGGCATGCCATAATGGTCAGTTCTTCACATCCGACGACAAGTCTTCATTATTGGCTTTCGATCGGGTGATTCCATGAGTGTTCGACCTCAACTTCAATATCACATTAACAGATTGTACTGTTGTACCTTGAAATCCATTTTCATTATTGTTGGTATCTCTTGCACCTGTTAACAGTCCACATCATTGGACAGTAATCAGGTGGTTTTCTAGCATGTTCGACTTCAACACGTTTATTCACACATTAGGATTTGTACATTGATCGGTTCAGGATGGAGCACAAGGCCCTGAGTCTTGCCTGTTATGACTTAGGCTGCATGGAGTTATATTTCATTCGTGATTGTACACATGTTTCTACTATACGGATGGTTGTGACAATACCATGAGACTTTATATTTATGATGATCCTTGTTATCTGAATGGTTGTGCCCATACCACGGATCTTTTCATATAGCCTTCATCATCTGGATGGCTACGTCCATACTGTCGATTCATTTCTTGATCTCAAATATGTATATATATATTCATCCTTGATTTGTAGGTCTCCTGACAGTGTGTGTCCTCATCCTTGCCAAAAGCTCGTAAAGCATCTCAGTCATCACTCCTCGTTCTGCCTTCATGCTTTTGGCATTAGGGATTTAGTTGTCAAGTTGGATTCACAACTCACTGTGTTACAATTAAACAATCATTACTTAGTGAGAAATCCACAAATATTGCGTATGTATCTACATGTTAGATTGCTGGAAATAAATTTTGATTTCATTACATATCAACATATTCCACGTAATTTAAATACATTAACAGATGCATTAGCAAATTTTGTTTTTGATAGGCATTTGTGTCATTTATAATATTGATCATGTTATGCACACACAAGTAGGAAATAAAACATGAATATATATAGATATAGGTATGGATATAGATATAGATCTATATATATATCGCATCTGCCAGAGATTTTACATCAAAATATCAAAAAATAGAGTGTTTAGAGACACTTGGCTTTCAAAGCCTACAAAATGTGTAAAATACTTAGATAAACTATCAGCCTGCACGGTGCTCATGACAGCATCAGACCGCTCTGATCACTCAACCTAGTAGCCAATGTAGTCTCGTAGAGACTCCCATTATGTGTCTCTACCAACACAGTGGAAGATCCTCCATAGTGGCATACTCTGGGAATCCTTGAGTTATCGCTCCATATTACACTCCATATCAACTAAGGGGTCTGCCCCTTTCTCGTAGTTTGCAACCACTACCTGATGTGCAATTCGCCATGCTATTGGCGGCATGCCTGGTGGTCTCTCTGGTCACACATATGCACATTTATCACAAGTTGAGTCTCAGCTAACACTTTTACAAAAATTCATAAAACTTGAAAAAATTTATAAAAAAAAAATTGTGTGTATCAGTCCACTGTTCTCCTGGTGGTAGAGGTAGATCTAGATCCCATTTCAAATCTGTGCTGGCATAAGCGTAGTCGTCCACCACAAGTAGTTGGCATTCTAGCCAAATGAAAAATTGTGGTGGATAATGCATATTTTGACCCATGCCTCCTCGAGGCATGAACTAACTCTATCTCATGAGTCTCGGATCTCAGGAGGCAGGATCTAGTACCTCTGCCCACTGATACCAAAATAGGGGCACTCGCTCTAAAAATAAGGTCACCAATATAGAACCGAACCCGAATTTATTTAGGTGTCCATGCTCCCCCTTAGTCAGTTGTCGTTTCATGTTTTCCAAAAGGCCTCCACACCAGTTGAAGATGGCAGGGGTCAAACATGCGACATCATATTGGAACTAGGATTTGCAAGCCTCATGCAAGGCTTGCGTGCTAGGTACACGCACCATAGTAAACAAAATCATTCTCAAGATGAGGTTGTTGGTGATTGTCACTATCTTCACCTTACCTCCATTGGTCATTACAGCATCGGGACAATACCTCTGGACTAAACTCCTTGTACTCTCACATCCTTGCCGAGATACAAAGAGTTGGACTGCTTCCCCTCGTCAGGACAATCCTGTGATGAAGTAGATATCCATCTCTTCTAGTTCTAGTTCTTGGCCTTTTATGATGGAAATTTCTCGATCTACATCCCAGAGACTGATCAAATATGGCAACAATTCGATCTTAGGCCTTAACCCTATGGTCCTAAAGAATTTTAGAAGCCCACAATTCCTCAAAGCCTTTATGCATTCAAGATCTTGAGATGTTTGATGTTATTTCTGCTCCAAGACCATATTCCCTTGCAAAACAACATTTAATACTTATTAATGCCTTTTTTATGGATCAAAATCATCAATTTTTTTCTTAAAAGAGAGTTTTATTTCTTAAAAATTCACCCTCGGTGCCATCACGCCTGTTTTTAGAAACAATGTGATGGCATCGTGTGAGCCTTTAGGCTCAAGCGCGACCATCATGGATTTAATGACCATACCCACGATGGTCGCCGATGCCCTAAATTTTTGAATTCCTCCTTTCTAGCATCAAAAGTATTGTTTAAAATGCATTAAAAAGTGACAAATTGCAAGAGTAGGGATGGGCCTCTCACTTGCCGCAGATGGTTCATGAAATGGTACCCTAGATCTCCCGTGGAAGCCACTAGAAAATCAAGAGAATTACGACTCAAAATGCACTTTCAGAGCTCACTTTGATAAAATGGTAAAAAATAAAATTACTTTTGCCTATTTATAAGTTTTGCAAGTCATTTTTGTAAATATTTTCGTAATATTTTAATATTTTCTCTCGATATCGATGATGGGTGTGTTTCTTGTGCAGTTACAGGTGCCTTCAATATCAACAGTGATCATTATTGACCGATTCTTGTGATTTTTATTTTTTCTCTTTTTCGGACTCATTAAATAAACGAAAAAGGAACCCCCCTCGAGTCATCTTTGAGCTCTTTTCTGAGCCTCAAAAATTGAAAATATTGTTGAGTACTTGTCATTTTGAACTCGTTAAAGTAAATGAATCGATGTCACTTCAGTATATGTTTACCCCTTTTTTTGGCTAAGATTGACTATTTACGAAAAAGGTACACCTTGGTCGACATGGTCAAGAGGTTCCCTCAGATATTGTTTTCTACCTTTTTGGATTCAAGGGACAAATTACGAAAGAGACATGATGGAGTTTTCTTTTTCGTTACTTTTTCAAACTCTCTAAATATGAAAAATATACCAATTTATTCTTACATTGAACTCGTTAAAACTTTACGATGAAAGACTCGTCACTATGATGAGACCGAGCTTCTCCTTCCTAGGGCTTGTAAAACTTACTAGGATGGATTCATTTGAAGAATGAACTTACATGAAAATCATATGCTATCCCCTTCAAGCTTGTGATAAAAATAATATGGGTACTCGGTAGAAATATCAAGGAAAAATGAAGATGAGACATTGTTTGTATAGGCAGCATATCGCTCTTGAACATGACACTCTTCTTCTCTCATGTCGGGTTTGGGATATCCTCACTTTGTCACTTGTCCTCTTGGGTTTGGGTGATCCATTTTTCCTCTCATTTGACTATTCCATTATGTCATCATGACCTTTAGCCCTATGTCGAGTCAAATGCTGCCACACTCCCGTGTCGTGCCGCCAATGTTCAAGACAAGTCCAATCTACAGTTATTTACCTATACATTGTTTGAGTCATCACTACAGTCTTGAATATTATTTCATTTTATTCCTTGTTTTGTTTTGATGATGGGGGATTCATCATTTCCCTCCTTCAACAGGTCACTTCCCGTTGACTTCAGCTCATTACCCAGGAAGATGACTTAGAAATTTCCTTTCAATACCTTAGAGTTGGCATGCCATAATGGTCAGTTCTTCACATCCGACGACAGGTCTTCATTATTAGCTTTCGATCGGGTGATTCCATGAGTGTTCGACCTCAACTTCAATATCACATTAACAGATTGTACTGTTGTACCTTGAAATCCATTTTCATTATTGTTGGTATCTCTTGCACCTGTTAACAGTCCACATCATTAGACAGTAATCAGGTGGTTTTCTAGCATGTTCGACTTCAACACGTTTATTCACACGTTAGGATTTGTACATTGATCAGTTCAGGATGGAGCACAAGGCCCTGAGTCTTGCCTGTTATGACTTAGGCTGTATGGAGTTATATTTCATTCATGATTGTACACATGTTTCTACTATACGGATGGTTGTGACAATACCATGAGACTTTATATTTATGATGATCCTTGTTATCTGAATGGTTGTGCCCATACCACGGATCTTTTCATATAGCCTTCATCATCTGGATGGCTACGTCCATACTGTCGATTCATTTCTTGATCTCAAATATGTATATATATATTCATCCTTGATTTGTAGGTCTCCTGACAGTGTGTGTCCTCATCTTTGCCAAAAGCTCGTAAAGCATCTCAGTCATCACTCCTCGTTCTGCCTTCATGCTTTATGGGTATCTATTACATAGTATTTTTTCACGCCTCCTGCACTTTCTTGTGAAATACCCCAAAGTGCCCAAAACATGATCATTATATAGTATACTCATCCATGTATACAACTTAGATCCCTCCTTTAACTTTGCTTGGAAAATGTCTTGAGCTTTCCTTGAAGAAATAGCTTTTAAAACCCTAAAATGAGGGTCATCACTTTGATGATGCTCAAAACCGTGATGATCACCTGTTACACCATGTTTGACCCATGATGGCATTGCTCTATTCCCTATCATACCCATGATGATCCCATAAAGATAATTTTCCCATAGGATGAGAAGCTTTGTGATATATAAGCTTCCATAGCGGCGAGCTGGAGGTGGATTCAAATAGACGAGGTTGAATCCTCCTAAATGACCTCTTTATCTTATCCCTATGAGCTACCTCCTTGAGATGTGGGCCTAATCCTATCTTTGGAGGAGTCCTAACTCCCTCTCCCAGTCTATAAATTCCTCTTCTCCCACTCCCAAATGGTTGGTCTATGTCCATTTGCACCTCTATGTTGAGCTTGTGCTTAGAGGCTATTCATTAGACTTGGAGAAGGATTATTTAGAGAGTTTCTTGGCTTGGACTTGGATTACCACTCAAGGAGAGCCTTTTGACATCAAGGCTATGGTTGTAATCTCCCCTTTATTCTTTAAACAATATACATCTCTTGGTTCATCTTCCCAAAATATATATGTTCATGTATGTATTAGCTTGGCATTCCTTGATCAGTTAAGTAGGTTGTTATTGAATTTGCTATTGGTTTTGGTATGCTTTGGTATCTCTTGATCACTTGTGTAGGTACATAACTACTAAAAGAAGCAGGAATAAGCCCATGACACAAGCGGTTTGAGGTTCTTAACAAAGGAAATCAGATTAGCATGAGAACGAGGTAGGTCATCTCTTTCGTTCTACTTTTCAATTATAACTTAGGAATATGTCTAGTTGATTGTCACTTCAGTTGCTACACCCACTCATTGGGCTAGAGGGATCATCTCTGTCTGAAGAGAGGATTATCCTTGTCAACACTTACCTTGGGTATTTTAAGCTAGGGGTTGTCGGGATGTAGTTAGGAATTTTATTAAAGTTGGTACTTGGCATAGTACTTGTTTAGTACAAACTATGTGTGTGTTGTTGGCTCTAGGTGAGCCTTTTTCCTTTGGTAATCATAGCCTAACTCAGAGGTGGCCCAGTACTAAAAGATTTATAGTTGTGTCGTCTATGTATAGGTGGAGTATCTAAGTTTTGTAGCCACTTAGTCGATACTTACAAACACAAGTGTTCATGTGTGCTGTGTGATATTTAACTGGTGTAATTATCTTATTAGTTATTGTTGTTAACTTATCAACATGTTGCACTTCATTTATAGGTGCCTAAGTCATTTGCATGATATTGCATATTTTTATACTTTCACATTTATATCATTTATGGGGCATTATTACCTACATCATTTATATTTATGTAGTCGATAGATAATAGACGAAGTGTGTAGCTGACAAAAGTTTGATGGTTGGAGAAGTTCACATTTATCATTAACAAGTAGTCATTCGGAAGTAGATCCCTTAGTACAATATATGGCAATTCACCCATATATTTAATTAATTGAATCAATTGATAATGCATAGGTGTTTGATGAGTGATGAATTCTCATGTCTAGTCAACTAGTTAGTTATCCTCGTCATTCATTAGGTTAAGTCAACTTTTGGAGACAAATACCATAGGAAAGAATTAGTATCATAATGCAAATATTCATATAACATTGTTAATTGAGGTGCCCTATATAGACAATGGTGGATAGAAGGTTCTGGGTATACCATAATGTGATGTCAAAGTGTCAATTTTAGCATTAAGCCTGCATCGACTAGAGACGAAGCACAAAGGAAATTGTTAGAAACATAGTTGGTTGAAAATGTGTAGAAGCCTAAAATTAACCAAGTTTTAGATTACCAGGATGACCATGGAGATTTGGAGCAAAAATATGGTCAACTGTATCAACTTCCTAGTCAATTTGTGCATTATAGTGATCAACTAGCATTGTGGTGGTAAATTCCATCAACATTCAACTGATTCAACTACCATTTCAACTCATATTTATATTGGAATAACATAGTCTATTAGTATATTCAATCAGATAATAAATTTGATAGTCAACTCAATTGATAGTTGATTGGTTACTTGACTCCAATGATGGCCAATTAGTTAGTTAACTCAAACAATGGTTGAATAGTTAGTCGTCCTGACAAATGGTTGACAGATTAGTTAGCCCAACTAATAGTACATTTATTAGTTAATCAACCAATGATTGTCTAGTTCATTAATCTAACCAATGGTTTACTAGAATATTACATTGGTTGAGTTTAACATGATGGTTAAATAACTCGACTATTTGGTCAACTCATGTTTGCAGTTTGTGATACCCCTGGCTTAATCCCCAAATTGTAATGTATATATACAAGTGACAGTCAATCCAATGAGCCAATACATGATATCTAGGCTAATGCACCATTTTATGTTGAGGCCAAAGCGTCTATGTGTAAAAGTGTGTTAGGCCTATGGGCTAATGTATAGATGTGATTTTAAGGTCAGAGTGCCTATTTGGTTAGCCTAGAGAGCCTGTGTGCTAAAAGCCTAATGAGTCTAGTAGATGTATTATGTAAAAATATTGAGATTAATAAAATAACACCATGGTTGCAGACCATGGGATAAGAAGAATATGAAGGGCTAGGACTCCACAAGAGGGAAAAGTGGGGGTGTGAAACTAAGACATGGTTCTTAAGCCAAATAACTATTACCAATATAATATTCGTAACGTAACTTATGGGATTATGTTAAAATATATAGGAAAATTATAATATATCTTAATGCAATATTAGCTATCCTAAGCTATAAATAAAAGGTAAATAAGGCATGGCACATTATCAATGCTACCAATGAGACTAAAGTGTCGTCTCTAAGGAAAGCCATACAAGACTAGCTACCCTAAGGATATTTGGTGGATTTAGGTACAAGTGCACTTCTCCTTAGGTTGCTTTGGGGAAGGAGAGAGCCCTAAAGAGAGAAGTGTAGGTGTAGGTGTCATCGTGTGGGGCTTGGAGGGTACCTGGAAGCCCCAAAGTGAAGCTAAAACTCCTAGTAGCCATAAGACTTGGAGATTCCCTAACTAGCCTAAATTGGAAACCCTAGAAGGATAGTGGCACATCTCAATGGACTGTAGGTGCAAAAAAGAGAGTGCACTACCTTGGATTCAATAGATTGATGGAGGATGAGAGACTATAGGTTGGAATATCATTGAGGTTTTTCACCTTGACCTAGAATATTGTTAGGGTTTTTCACCCTCACCTTGTTTTTGTCTAGTAATTGTTGTGTACCATATCTAGATTTAGGAAATCCTTGTGTTGGTGGAGTCATGGCCCTAGCTTGGAGGTGACCCACTATTGAGAGAGTAGGAGTAGTAGAGTGTATGGGAAGGAGGAATGTATAAGGTCTACAACTAGTTGGTGCTCATTGAATGATAAGTGTTTTTAGTTATGCATTATTTTTCTTGCATGTTATGTATACTTTGAAATATATATATATATATATATATATATATATATATAGAGAGAGAGAGAGAGAGAGAGAGAGAGAGAGAGAGAGATATTATTTTATGGTTTATATCTTTTATACCTATTTTTATTATGTTTATATCATGTATGGTGATGGCATAGAGACAAATATCAACTACAATGTCCCTTAATTAGGTGGTTGGGTGTGTTAAAAAGTGGTTGGACGTGTTACAAATTGCCTTATGCCATTTATTTCATCAATAAAAATCTGTCCAAGGCTGAATTGAACTATACTATGAATGAAAAAGAGCTCTTAGTTGTTGTCTATTCCTTGAATAAATTTAGACATTACATCACTGGTTATGAGACCTTTGTACATACTGACCATGCTGCTATTAAATATTTGATGAATAAGCTTGATGTGAATGCCAGAATTATTAGATGGTTGATTTTATTACAATAGTTTGATCTAACTATCATTCATAAGCCTAGTAGAGAAAATGTAGTTGCAATTTTTTTGTCTAGACTTGCTTTGCCTGCAAGCGAGGAAAGAATGGTTGATGATCAACTACCAGATGAGAATTTATTTTCTATTTCATTTCTCTCTCCATGGTTTGCTGACATATCCAACTACTTAGTGGTTTCACAGTTCCCTCCAAATTTGTCCTCCAAGGAAAAAAGCAAAATTATAAGAAAGAGCGCCCCATTCACTTGGATTGGGGGCAATCTCTTCAAGCTATGCCCATATCAATTTTTAGGAGATGTGTCACGGAGGAGGAAGTCTTTGACATCCTTCTAGTCTATCATGATGGGCCTTATGGAGGCCACTTTGTAGCCAAGTGGACAACCTTCAAGGTACTGCAAGCTAGCTACTACTAGCCCACACTCCACCAAGATGCCAAAAGATACACCAGTCGATGTGACCAGTGCCAAAGAATGGCGAAACCTACTCCCAACTATGAAATGCCTTTGCAACCTGAAGTGACTCTTGAGCCATTTCACAAGTGTGGCATGGATTTCATTGGGCCGATTGATCCACCATCAGGGCAAAAAAAGTACATAATTGTGCACAATGATTGTTTGGCAAAGTGGGTTGAAACCAAGGTTGTCAAGGTAGAAACATAAGAGAAAGTGGTTGGGTTCTTAAGGGAGAATGTATTTTACACATTTCGATACCCTAGAGAGCTCTTCACTGATCAAGGAGCTCAATTCACCTCACACCTGGTTGAAAATATGTTGAGGCGGCATAAGATCAAACATAGGAAACCAATTGCTTATCATCCTCAGAACAATGGACAAGTAGAGGTTACCAACAAAGCATTGGATGGTATTCTCACCAAGGTTGTGAGCAACATGAGAAAAGATTGAGCTGACACACTAGTGGAGGCGACTTGGGCCTATAATACAACCTAGAAGACAACCACTCGCTTCACCCCTAATGACATGGTCTATGGGAAGAAGGCTCTAATGTCCATTGAGTTTGAGTCCAACAATTTGAGAATGGCAACACAATTGGATTTGGATCTTAAAAAGGCATAACAAGAGAGGCTGCTACAGTTCAATGGTTTACATGAATTCAAGATGTAGGCCCTCTTACACACAGAAGTTACTCAAGTAAAAAGGAAGGTTTGGCATGAAAAAAACATCATAGACAAATTTTTTCAAGAAGGTGATGGGGCTCTGTTATATGACTCCAAGTTCAAGGACTTCAAAAGAAAATTAATGACCAGGTGGTTAGGCCCATATCTGATAGAAAAGTACCATGATAATCGGGTTATGCAAATAAGGACCATTGACGAAGAAGGTATCCCCTTGCTTGTCAATGGATACAGATTGAAAGCCTATAAAAGACCTCTATCAAGGGATGAGTTCATCAGTACCATCAGTAAGGGAGTGAATATGCTTGGAAGTGTCTCAACTTCCAACTCATGAAATTCTTGAAGACTGTTCTTATTTTTTTTTAAATTGAAAAAAGGAAAAAAGAAAATAAAAAACAATAAGGGACCTAGGTTGAAACCTCTATGAGGCACCTGAGGCCAACCTTTGGGTTGAAATTCTCCTTGAGGTAACCCAAGAATGAAAAAAAGGAAAATAAAAATATCTCTGGGTGAAAACCTCCCTTGAGGTGCTTAGGGTAGGTAGACAGGTTGAAAACCTCCTTTGAGGCAACCTATGTGTATTTCAAAAAAAAGGGAAGAAAAAAAGAAAAGAAAAAAGAAAAATGCAAAGGCAGGGACCTCAAACCCACCCACTAATAAAATTATGTGATTTTTGCAAGTTTTTAAAGGAAACATGTAGAAAATTCGTGAATAATATGACACTTATTCACAGAGATTATCCCAATTATACACTAATTACGGAATACATGCATAATACATAACCTCCTCTACGTTGATCATCAATTTAGCAGTATTAAGAAACATTCACATGCGCACATTGAATCATCAATCACACATATCAACACAGTATGTACCTGGGGAAAGCATAAATCTGAAAACCCCCAACTATCTGTATATTATATTGATTGAGAACATGTAACAATACATAGTACAATACTCCTCACAATTACTCAGCACTATCTCCACCTGTTACACACAAACTAGCTCAGATCTGAATCAATCACAGGTTCAAATCTCCTCCTCTTGCTTGCCTGCCTGCATTGCGCAATCTTGCATGAAAATAGATGAGAATGGATGATCCAAATTCGTATGTCCCTTGGATATACCATGCAATCCTCATTGGCAATACTCAATCCACTGATTATGCAAATCTCATGCACAACTATAGTCGCAACTGACAACTGTCTTGCCCTTTCACTCACCTCTAACACTTGTCTCCACTGAACTGTCCATGCACTGAGTTAACTAATGTATTCTTCAGTTGCTTTATGAGTTAATAATTATTGAATTAATTAATAATTAATTCACACCACTCATCACTTAGTCTAGATCACTTAGACTAAATACAACTAGTTCAACTAAGTCAAATTGAACACAACTCCATCAACTCCTCATTCAACTCCGCAGAACTCAATCACTGAAGTTCTAACTGAAGTCCTTCATGCAATAGCTCAAGTAACCCATAAGAAACATGTATTTCCTTTTGGCAACTGCATGTGCCACATCCGTAGCTCAAATTAAAGTGCTCTAAGAGGATAAGATAATGTTTATAGTCCAAATATTATTAAGAGCTAATAATATTCGATTGTTCTATTTTTAGCATGGCAGTCTAAAAATAGACTCTGCCCATATGTCTAAAAATAGAAGTCCATCTATTTTTACCAACATGACCAATCATCCACAAATAGCATCCTGCAACTCATAGACCATGATCCATATGTCTAAAAATAGACATAGTCTAAAAATAGACTTTGCGCCAAAAATAGCCTCCGGGTCCACTTAGTGAAGGCGACTTCTTTTCACTAAGCTCCATCATCTTGTTGCATTTTCAACACTCCCTCTCAACAAGATATGGATTATCTGCATCCCCTATCCTATAACTCTGGAATGTTCTGCATGCAATACATCTACCCGGTCCACTTGCTCCAACAACACTTGGAACAAAAACACTCCCAACTGACCCCTCTATTGGGCTAGGAACATACTCTGGTGTTGAAGCTTTCCTACTGCTGACAAGTGCTCCCTCTCTGACATCTGCAATACTGCAACATATCCATGCATCTCGCACCATTGCACACCTCTTTGTGCCACCTAGCACTGTGCAAAACACTTGTGCCTCTCGCATTGTTGCAACCTGCTAGCTATGCGTTGTCCTGGGATTCCCTGCACTGTCGCTCTCTCTGTCGCTCCATCCGCATATGTATATACCCAATTAGTGAGTTCCTATTACTCCACATCGGGGCTCCTGTAGCAAGGTCTCATCCAAGAGGTTGGGTACCTCAAGGATTGTGCCCCTCCTCCTTGGGATAATCACTCTGTTAGCCTCCTGCTACAGCAGGTTACTCACCTTTCATGATTGACATTTCTACATGCCAAATATGTCATACTTTGCATCCTGCAATGCTCCATATTTGCTAGCAAGTCACCAGAGGCAGAGACCATGTGAGTGTGCTGCTCAGAGTGCAACTGCTGCATTCCAATTTTGAAGAGTTGTTCCATTTTGTATAAGTCTCAGTCAAAGGGAGGTCCAAACATCTTAATCTTGGTCTCCCTAGGTTTCAATTTCCTGTTTTAGAATATAGAGAATGAATAATCTGTCCAAACAGCTTAATCTTGGCAAATTCTTAAATAGGTAGAGAATCAAAGGAGCTCAACAGCTTAATCTGAGCCCCTGGAAGAAATAAGTGTAGATATCGATAGGAGAAAAGTGCAAAAGAAAAAGTTGAAAAGCAGGCTTTGCTAATTCAAGTACACCCAATTCAAGTAAAGAAAAAATGTTAGGATTATTAAGCTGGGTAGGTAGTGTGAGGCTGCAGAAGTAAAGATGGTATTACCATTTGGTTCATCAAAAAGAGGGCCCATCTCATGTATAAGTTGGCATCTTGGCAGTTGGTTGGCAGTGCAACAAGGAAGCATGACTAATTCCCCTTTCATTTCCCCAAAAAAATTCATTAACTAACATCCCCTCAAGGGCCTTGGGATCTGCCCAAGTAATCCAGTTTCACTTCATTTCTTACTAAAGCCAAGTTAACAGTTGAGTTGGCTTAGTGAAAAGAAGCCACATTTCTTGTGTAAAAAACTAATTTTTGTAGAATCCATTCATGTCCTTATGCCTAAGTTTCTAATCTATAAACTCAGCATGCACACATCCCTTGTCATTTTTCAGAGCTCATATTAACACCTAATCCTATTATATAGCTCCCTAAACCATGTTTCCCTACCCCTACTCTATAAAGAGACTATATAAAAACCCCATAAATACTAAATATCCCACCCCTTGGCAATTATAGCCAAATAAACCAAAGTCAGGAAAACATTAGGTCCACTTAGGGCCCACTGTTAGTCCCTCCGAGTTCACTCGGGATCTATTTGACTCTTGGTTGAATAGATAACCATATTAACCCTCTCCCGCATTCCATTTCTAAGATTTATCAATATTTGATTGATAAACAGCCGAAACCTCAAATTATTTCAACCTTAACCTAAAGTTGAAACCCACTCGCGGCCGCGAATATTCATGGTTTAACGCGCGCGCACTTGTACTAAACTTTGCACAACTTCCCTTCCCATCCACCGTCGGATCGCCTCCCCCAGATCTGACGGCCCTTATGTATATCGGGTGCCCTCCTGTGTGGGTACGTTAGCACCCGATGTCCGACGGTTTTACCGTCGTACACTGGGACAGCTGGCGGCTTCCCATTGCATCGGGCCGCCCCTGACAGAAACCACCTCCGTACCAAAGGCGGTCCGATGCAATTCAAAACCGCTCTTCCCCCCTGCGAACCAACACCGCGTCACCCTGCCACATCACCTGCCACCGTACTGTACTTGTGCCATGTCACCTGCTGACATCATCAACCTGCCACCGTGTCCATTGCCACATCATCATCCACGTCAGCTGCCACATCATTTTCCGTACCCGCTACACGACAAAAATATGTCATGATGAAATCATCCTCGGAAAACGCCAAAAACCCCAAAAAAGCACCAAAATTTTGGAAAGTTGAGTTAAAAGTCGTGAAAACGACTATTTTAGTTCATGTCTATTTTTCACTGTGAAAGTAACGTGCATGCAGTTTTTCGTTATTTCACACTCCTGAGACTTCAGCAGCTAGCCAACCTACAAATTCGGCACCATGGTTCGTCTCAGCAGCTCAATTTTTACCTGTCAAGTGCCTTTGGCATCCTCATAACAGGTATTTACCCGATTTTTACCCGAAACCCTGTTTTTGTGCTTCTCTGTTCATAATTCTGGAAAGAACCCGCTTCTGGTTTTTAAGAGTGCTACTACCAATTACTCATTGCCCTGCACCTATCATTTGAGCTGGTCATTCCCTATAATCTCACAGCCTGAGCTAATTCCCTCTGTGAATGGTTATTCCTCTGCTCTATTCATTCATGGTCGTCCGCGAAATAATAAAATCTCTGTGTTATTAAGCCAAGCTGCCCAAGTATCCTATTTTTCAATGGTTCTAGCCTTTTTCCTAAAAAGGGAATCCTTAATCTCCTTTCCCATCTGCAAACTTGTGCCCCTCAGGCGATATTCGGATCCCATCCTTTCAGCATTCTGTCGAGTATCCACAAAGCCTCAATCTCTGCCTCCTGTTGATGTTTCACCTCTATTCCACTCAATTAAAACAATACAAGACATGGAGGCCCCAGTTGCCCTGAATATTGCTCCTCTGAATACCCCACACATGGACTTAGAGTGGATACCTCTAGCAGACCGAGATTTCCAGATTGAGGATATGAGGGGACTTGAGTCTCACCTTCAAACTGTCTGCCATTTCAAAAACAGTTATAGAAATAATACTGATCTCCTGGGAATTTGGCAATCCAGTATGCCTATCTACTACCTCCCAGAAGTCAATGTGCTGCCTGATTTTATCCATCTCTGTCATTCACGCTATGAACCCACTCTGAGAGCAATCCTCAGCCCAGATGGGTCAATATTGTTCTATATCACTCCTCAATCCATCAATCAAATGCTGAATTATGAGCCTCCCCAGTCCTTGGTTCCTCTCACCCATAAACATCTGATTGATAGCAGTCTAAGGCTTTCCAAGGCAGAGATACTAAGAGTTAATCAGCTGTTCATGATACCAAAATATCATAGTGACCATCCTCCACCATATCATCAGGTTTCATTCAATGAAACGGGTAGGCTCATGGTGGATATGATTTCCTACATCTTAGGATGCAAGACAGGGGAGTTTGTAGATGAGACAGTATTCCAGTTATTAGCAATATTTACTCCAGGGCAGCCCCCTGCCGTCATATATGACTATGCCACATTCATAGCCAACAAAATACATGAGCAATTCATGATGATGGATAGGGAAAGAGTCTTCAAATATACCTCTTACATTTATCATCTGTTGCTTTACTATCACCCTGATAGTTTCAAAGTCCCTCTCATGAAACTTGACTCAAGAGGAGAGAGGAGATCTGTAATCTTTTGGAATTCAGTTTTTCATAGAGTCCACCGTTCTCCCTATACATATTGTGAGTTTATTGATCTCTTTATATACCCAGCTACTTGTTTGTTATTGGAGACTCCTCCTCCCAGACTTACCGCTGAAATGCAAAGAATTTTGCATCTTTCCAAAGAGTACAGCATTGGGGATTGGTACTTTTACCAAAACCACACAGTAATCAGAATTTATGGGAGTGAGTTATCTCCCTATAAGCTGCCAAGGTACATTCCCATGAGGCTCTTTGCCTTAGAATATTTCAGACAGTTCAGTCATGCAGACCTAGTTCACTTCCATGGCAAAAACAGGAAGGCACAGTTGAAAATCAGAAATCAATTGGGTCCCTTTGTTTTCAAAAAAAGGGAAGAAGCCTGGAAGGATGCAGATAAAATGTTGAGAGAGGAAATTTTGTTAAAACAGAGCTTCTACTGGTCACCATATGACCCCGAACACTTCATAAGCTTTAGGAGAGTAAAAAACAAGCTCGCAGGGTATGTGCAGCAACCAATCCCTCACATAGAGCAATATGCTAATTTACCAGAGTGGGTAGAAGGTTCTTTAGATGATGAACAAATTTCTGAAGAAGAAAAATTGCAGAAAGACATGAAAGAAGTTGAAAAGAGAATTGACCTGGAATATGTTGCACAGGTGACCTTCATACAGCCACAACCAGTGGGAGAAAGTACATCAACTGCTGCCTCACCACAGCCAGCTAAGGGAGCCATATCCTCAGCAGAAAAGGACAAAGAAATAGAGCATTCTGAGGAACAAAGTATAATGGAGGAGCAACCATCTCTGAATCTGGAGAGAGACCAAGAACAAAGTCCCTCAACGCAAACAAAAGCACCTGAAATTCCAGTGCTGCCAACTCCTCAACGTGAGGAAAGAGGTAAGAAGAGGGACCAAGCAGAAAGTACACCTACAGGTACATCAACCGACCAGCAGGGAGAGAAAAGGCAAAGGTTAAACCCCTATGCCGAGGAAGAAATCACAAAGGAAACTCTTGGAAACTTGAGAGGTAAGGGGACTTCAGGACAGTAGATCCCTCCTATTTTGGAGACATCGGCCACCTCCTTCCTGCATGAGCACGACTGGCAACCAGGTGGGGAGGTCTCATCCTCCAAACAACAGGCGCAAAGAGGCTCAGACATCAAAAGGGCATTTACTGAAATCAAAGCTAGGAATGATCCAATAAGGTTCCAGCTGTACAACCAACTGTTAAGAATGGCCCTAACAAATCAACAGAGGCTGATGGCAGCCTATGACATGGAAGCAGGGAAAATGACTTTGAGTCACTTCAGACCCATCGTGCAGCAACCACAATCAACTGCAGATTACATAAGAACCAATCTAGAAGTCCTTTCCAAGGACATACATCCAATAGACCAGATTGAGCTGCATAAGCAGACAGGAGAAATGGTGTACTCAACTTTGGCAGATAAGGCTCTACTGGCTCATAGATTGTAGAACTCCTTGTACAATACCTCTGCCCAGCTAGAGCTAGAAAAGGCCTCATCATTGGCCAAAGATAACAGGTTAAAATCCCTTGAGGAAATCATAATAGAAATGGGACATGACCCCAAAGACCCCAAAGGAACACAAGCCTTGATCAGGAAGAAAGAGGAGGATATAGCAGCCCTCAGCAAACAAATGAAGTTGTTGCCAACTCTACATCCTCAGACTACAGAAGTAGCACAACAGAAGGAGATGGAAGACGTGTATACCCTGCTTATGAAAATGAATCAGAGAATACTAGACACGGAGAAAGCACTAGAAGAAGCTTTACAAGGGAAACAGCCTGAGGTGGCCTCAAGGCCTCCCCCATTAATTCCAATGATCTCAGTTCCTCCTCCAACAGTTATTACAACAGCACCGCCACCAGCTTCAACTTCAGCAGCAACAGTGCAAGAGGCCAATTTGGGCATGGAGGCCATGATGAAAGAGATTAAGGCCCTCGAAGTACAAATGACAGAAATGAAGGAAACTAAAGAAAAACTAGCTAAGATTGAGGCCAACTATGATAAATCAAAGATCACAGTTGCTGAGAAAAACAGGGAAATAAAGGCCCTAGAAAATAAGATAAAGGCCTTGGAGAAAGACCTCACTCTCCATACAACCCTGGCTCAAATCAAAACAATTTTATGGGATAATATTGGCAAAGCTCTTGTTGATCAATGGACAGAGATTCAAACCATTTTTTATCAGATGGACTTGACGGCGTTAGCTCAGTATGAAACTCAAAAGGCCAGGGCATTATTTGCAGACAAGCCTGAGTTAGCTAATAAATTGATTCACTTTTTAAATACTCGTACTGGTGACCAGTTGATAGCACTGAACATTCAGAACAGAACAGAGACTATTGTGAGAGTCAAGAAGGTGCTAACCATGAGGAATTTTGTCCAGACCATAGAAAGAAAGTGCCAAGAAATGCAAACAGAGGTACAGGCCTTCAGACAAAGGATGGCAGATTTACAGAGCAGAGGTTTACCCAGCCTGGTTACTAGCGCGGGAAAGTTGTTAAAGCAGGAGTAGTATGCATATAGATTACATACATATGTACAGAATCAGATCACTGCATCATCAAGCAACACAGAAGAAGCAACTCCTCTCACAGGGCAGAGTTTATATAATAAACTAGAAGATCTGTTTTTCATTGAACATGAGATCAAACATCTCTTTCCAGTCTGGCCGACTTATTATGCATATACTGAAGCTGACGAGACACTATTCAAATTAAGAAAACATCATTTACCACCAGAAGATTGGTGGCAAAGCCTGCTTCAGATTCTAAAGTAATTTTGATTCTCTGCATATTTTTGCCTCTACAAGCAAAATTCATTACACAGTTCTGCCATCAGGAAATTCAAGCTAGCAACGGATGAAATTGGCACTGAAAGGCATTTGAAATATATAAACAGGTGGCAGGTGAAAGCATGCCCATAACAGCTCATCAGCACAGCGGTCATCAACCAACTTTCTCAGTCCAAGAGTCAACGACAATCAGGACACCTACAGCGGCTAATTAAACGCATTTACTTTCTCAGTTATTGTTGTGCAATGTTTTCTTCATAATAGTTATTGAGCATGTCAGAGTAGATGGACACAGTCATGTCCAGATATTTCCTAATGAGATATTTTGTAAATAACTCCTATATATACTGCGGGGGCAGATGTATTAAGGGTTGGTTGTTTTGATGATTTTTTGGTCGATAGGCTCAGAGGGAGACTCTCACTGTATGCCCGAAAATTTTCTATAATCAAAGATTGCTTACAAGCATGGAGAATGAAATGTTGTTGTGTTTAAATGGTTGAAGATTGACTGTGAAATTCTTGCGCTATTGCATAACTCAATAAGTACTTCCTATCTCTGTTTTCACTCATGAATTACGCTCTAAAATAGTGGAAAGAAAGATTAGCTTAGAATTTGTTTAAATACACTCTATGCTCGATTTCTGCTGTTTCTTCATGTTTTCATCTGCTTTAGGCATAAATATGGATTCCACATGGCTCATATTTTCCTTGATTCATCATGTATGACAGTTGTCCAGGAATTCTTAACTGCTCCTGGATACAGTTCATTTGTTTTCCCTCTGTTAAGTAGATTGAGAGATTCTTTATTGCCTCTCATCCCTTAGCTTTCATTTCATCTCTTTAGCCTGAAGATTGTGTTATATATAGCTACCTTGCTTCATATTTGTCTTATGACCAAGAAAATGCACCAGCAGTCTAACTCCTTGACTCCACACCCAATGGTTTGAAACTTTCCACTCTATGCCTTGCCTCTCCGCTTGAAGATATCTTCCTTCCATATAACTTCCACCCAAACATAAACAAACCCACTGAACCCAATAGCTAGCCTAAAATCTTCATCAACAAAGCTAAATCAGTAAAGAGAGAGCCCTCTCTGATTGCAGGTGGGCTAGAACCTGCAATCCAAAGATTGGTTTGTGGTTACCTCGGTTGTATCCCTTCAAGAGCTTAGGGACAACCTGAGTGATAACACACTCTACATCGCCCCACCTCCTACCTGGAGGTATGGCTGCATGTGATCCCTCTGCCCACCTGGCTCGAAGTTTTCCCCCTACTAGAGGTCTCTGCATGAGTAGATGTCTCTACTCGATCTCCACTCAGCTTCCCTTGTTGTGGTTGCTCCACAACCTCCTGAAGTTGCTGCACCAATCATGGCTCCTCCACCATTGTCTGAGACTTCTTCTGGCTCTGCATGTTCAGAGGTAATATACCCTCCCTCTCAACCACCAAGTCTCCATCAGTTGCCTTACTACTCAAGGCTTTGCATGCATCTTGAACCTCAAGAGCATACATGTTCTTGACCCGTGAACCAATCTGCTTCACCTGTCTAATGATCATGTGTCTAAGGAAAACCTTTCCCTTACTAAAGACTACATCATAACCTCTGTCTTCCAGCATCGCGATCGATACCAAGTTTCTCTTCAGTCTTGGTACATACTTGACATCAATCAAGGTAAAGTGAGATCCATGCTCCCTCTAAAAAATAACCGTGCCTACACCTGAGACACTATACTTCTCATCATTACCCAGCGCTATGAGTATCTGGAGATCTTTCTCCTCCAAAGTACTAAACAAACTCTTGTCACCGGTAATGTGGAAAGAAGCTCCACTATCAAGAAACCAACCACTTCCCACCATGGATGAAACCATGCATGCGAAGAGTGTGAAATCCAACTCAAACTGTGAAGCAAGTGCCTCACCTTTAGATCCTTCCTCGGATTCCTTCTTGGATTTCCTCCGTGGACAACTTGAGGCATAATGGCCCACCTCATGACCATGAAAGCATCACACTTTCGATTTGTCAACCTTCTTCTCATCATTGGAAGAACTGGATTCAGAATGAGAAACCTTCTCTTTCTTTGCTTTGGCAGCCAAAGCGCAATTTTCTTCATCAGATTCCTTTGATGAAGATCCGTCCCTGGTATTCCGCCTGATCTCGTCTTGCACAAGATTCGACCAAAGTCTCTCCCATCCTGGCAATTTCTCCCGACCATTGACAAAGTCCTGATAGTAATGCCAACTCTTCGGAAGACCAAGGAGAGCCAAGCTCACTAAGTCCTCATCATTGACAGTCACCCCCACACTTCCCAGCTCATCCTGACATTGGGTGAACTTCATGAGATACTTGGGCATACTGTCGCCTTTCTCACACTTTATGTTTCTGATTTTATCCTTGAGCGGAAACTTCCTTTGGCCACTCTTGCTTTGGAATAGATCTGTCAACGCTTTCCACATCAAGTATGGAGAAGCCTTTCCATGGAGGCTAGACACAATGTGATCATTCACGCCCTCCAACAGAATCCTTCGACACTCTGCTGTCTTCTTTTGCCAATCCCCGACTTGAGCAACATTAGTAGGTTTTGAGACATCCGCATCTATGAATTCCTTCAACCCATTATCATCTAACACCACCTCCATCCTGTCCTTCCATGCAATATAGTTCGAGCTTCCCTCAAGGGCATACTCCAATCGCAATCTGTTGAAAGACATTTCAACTTTGACACCAAGAAAACATTGCTGCAAATTCGAATTCCACCAACTCAAAACTCAACTGCTTCTAATCTAAAATTCGTGAGAACAAAGTATTTATCGTACAGAGATCGACTATATGGGAATTCACCGGATATCTCACCTTCCAAAAGAAGGATGAATCCAGAGGCTACCTGGCCCGATTACAGACTCTGCCTGAAGAAATAAAATGTAAACATTTTATGAATAATAGATCCGATGATCAACTACGCTTTGATACCATGTAGAACTTGTTCTACAAATCAGAGACCTCTGATACCATGTAGAAATTTTGAATAATATGACACTTATTCACAGAGATTATCCTGATTATACACTATTTGCGGAATCATGCATAATACATAACCTCCTCTACGTTGATCATCAATTTTGCAGAATTAAGAAACAATTACATGCGCACATTTAAGCATCAATCACACATATCAACACAGTATATCACGGGGAAAGCATGCAGGTGAAAACCCCCAACTATCTGTATATTATATTGATTGAGAACATGTAACAATACATAGTACAATACTCCTCACAAGTAGTTAGCACTAGCTCCACCTGTTACACACAAAATAGCTCAGATCTGAATCAATCACTGGATCAAATCTCCTCCACTGCTTGCCTGCCTCCACTGCGCAATCCTGCATGAGAATAGAATGAGAATCAACTACAAATTAGTATTCCCTTTGACTATACCACACAATCCTCATAAGGCAATACTCAATCCATTGATTGTGCAAATCTCATGCACAACTATAGTCACAACTGACAGCTGTCCTGCCATTTCACTCACCTGTAACACTTGTCTCCACTGAACTGTCCATGCAATGAGTTAACTGATGTATTCTTTAGTTGATTTATGAGTTAATAATTAGTGAATTAATTAATAATTAATTCACACCACTCTTCACTAGTGTATTTGTTAGTTAGACTAAATACAACTAGTTCAACTAAGTCAAACTGAACACAACTCCATCAACTCCTCATTCAACTCCACCAAACTCAATCACTTGAGTTCTAACTGAAGTCTTTCATGCAATAGCTCAAGTAACCCATAAGAAAAGTGTATTTCCTTCTGGCAGTTGCATGTGCCACATCTATAGCTCGA
>APFE031181745.1:6012-41508 GCA_000404065.3 Pinus taeda
GCGTTGGATCCCAGGTTGGTCTCCCTGATCGATTTCTAAATTGTATAGTTAGGAACTTGCATGCAGCGTGATTGATTGTTGCTAGACCCCTGTGGGGCTAGTGGGATCCACCTCTGTCCGCAGAGGGGATTTACCTCCGCAACAACCCTAGATTGTTTACTCCATTTCCCAATGGACTATTTCCCTCATGCCCAACGAAACCCTACTCCAACACAACCCAACTAAAGACATAGGCATTATGTGAATGTACAGTGAGTTGCTAATTTAGTTATTAAACTGCCAAAGAGATCCCTCTTTGAATTGAAGGGGATAGCCTTCAACTGTAAGAAAGGTTTGTAAAGGTTACATTAGATAGTTTTTTGTTTAGTCAAGAGAAACTTTCTGAGTGATAACACCTAGAACGAGATTGAATCACCAAGTGATTTCACTTATCTTTAGGCTATTCTTTATGCATCAGACAGGTACTAGTCGCCTTTGTTGCCTTCCCAATTATCCTTGGCCCAAAAAAAAGAGAGAAAAATTTGCTACTTGCAGATGAACCTCCAAAAAAATTTGTTATCTCCTTAAAGGACTTCCTGTGCTGGAACAAAGAGAAAGATATAAAATGTCAATTAGGGTGAGATATTTCACCACTAAAATTTGACAAAGGAAAAAGAGGTCTTAAAACCCTAAGGTCCAATGCTCAAAACAAATGAAATGATTCCCATTTGATGCATCCAAATGCATTCAAGGCTCCTCTATTTATATATTTTTCTAAGGGGTTTCATCTCTTTTTAACTGATTGAGTGAACCTTACTCAAAACCCCAGTTTTTGGGTTTTTTTCACCTAGTTGACCCAAAAGTTGCCCAACAATGGGCATTTTGGAGGTCTTATCCCCTTTACAAGCACTATAGCCTACAAGGATTGTTAGGTTACTAAGTTCATTCATCATCAATTTGTAGAGGACATTACACTATCACTTACAAAGATAACATTGATAACAAAAGGGGTACAAATTTAATTAGTAATAACTAACAAGTAGACAACTCTTTTGAATTTTTTATGAGAATAGTGAAATATCTTAACTTAATTGTTTGGTCATATAAGTTGTCAATTGTTAGGTCTCTATAACACTAGTGTATTCCTTCGTTATTGCTAGTGTAGCCCTCTTATTGTTATTTTTGTGCCCATGTAGTCCCCATATTGTTATTGTTATTGTTGTGCCCTTACATTATTATTGTTATGCCAGCTCTCATTATATTGTGACCCATTAGACTCCTATATATAGAAAGGAGGTTTTGTCATTTGACTCATCCAAGAATTGTTCATTTGTGTAATGTAAAGGAGGTTTCCCCCTCGAAGAAGCTTATTTTGAAGTCGTTTCTTTATCTCTTCTTCTATTTTGTGAGCTGATTGCATAACATTTGGTGGCATAACCCTACAACAGTTACCTCTAGTTGAATGGTGGTATAACACTTCCTTCCATACTGCAAAAAAATGACCCCATTTATGGCACTTTATGGACATCATCCACTGTCGATCACATCATCATTACGAGAAAATTCTAAGGTTCAAGCAGTGGAAGATCACATTGAGCATCACCAACAAGTTCTCCAACTCTTAAAGGATAACCTCACTTTGGCGCAAAATAGAATGAAACAATAGGCATATCAACATCGCAGCAAAATAAGTTTTTATGTAGGCGACTGGGTATTTTGCGGCTACAACCATACAAACAAATGTCCCTCAAGCGAGCTAAGAAGGATAATAAATTATCACCAAAGTATTATGGTCTTTACAAGGTGTTGCAAAAGATTGGTACTATGGAATACAAATTGGAGCTTCCTACATCTTCCCAAGTGCACCCAGTTTTCCATGTTTCATGCTTAAAGAAGGTTATAGGTAACAAACTCCCAATTCAAACAATATTGCTAGAACTTGACGAGGAAGGAAAAATCATATTGGAACCTGAAGTAGTCATGGAAACAAGAACTTGACAACTACGAAATCGATCAATTTCAAAGTATCTCATAAAGTGGAAGAACTTACTTGCGAAAGATTCCACATGGGAGGATGATAATTTTATACAGAAGCATCTAGAACTACTCAAGTGTTGAGAACAACACTTTTTGAAGGAGAGGGGCAAGTTAGGTCCCTATAACACTAGTGTATTCCCTCATTATTATTAATGTAACCCCCTTATTTTTATTGCTGTGCCCTTAATTATTATTGTTATGTCGGCTCTGATTATACTGTGACCTCTTAGACTCCTATATATATAAAGGAGGTTTTGTCATTGGAATCATCCAAGAATTGTTCATTTGTGTAATGTAAAGGAGGTTTCCCCCTCGAAGAGGCTTATTTTGAAGTCGTTTATCTATCTCTTCTTCTATTTTGTGCGATGGTTGCATAACATCAATAACTTGGATATGTATTTTTTTCAGAACCATTCGAATTTTCATGGAAGATGGATATTATATATCCTTTATATGGGGATATATATTTTTTATCAACAAGGATATATATACAAATATATATTATATAGATTATTCAATTGCATGTATTTTGGGTAGTTGGGAGGGTTTAATGATAACCTTACTACCTAGTTCAAGCCTCGATGCTTAATTGGGAGCTAGTTGCCTTTGTACTAATTATCTTGGCTATGTTGAATGTTCCTTGATTATTGAGAACTCTAGGAAGAGTAAAATAAGTTTTAGCCTTGAGAGTTGCCTTAGTTGGTCGATCCCCCGTCGTTAAAGCACCTTTTCTATTGAGAGGTCACATGTTCAATTCTCTTGACACTCTTCGGGTAAGGCTTTGTAGTTGAGCCGACAGAAAGTGATAATTTTTGGTAAATTTGCATGGTACAATTATTTCATGGATGTAACGGTCACCAATCTTTGGGGATTGTGAACACCCTCTCCCGCCACACATAGATTTATTCCATGTCAATGAAAATTGAAATACCATTTACAATGGTTTTGAAAACAATACCCCGTTTATCTTTGTATATAAAGGGAGAGCGAGATATAGTTTTCAAAACCATTTAAAATGTTCTTTGAATTTTCATCTGTGGGAGAGAGAGAGATAGATAGAAGGTACACATCTTAACTTGAAATAAAATGAATATGATTATTTTCTTTTCTTTCCTATATTTTATTGACTTTTTTCTAGAAAAATAATGAAATTTGTATTGATGTTAAACATTCGGGTCTTATAAGTTGATTAATGCAGAATGTTATATATAGTGTTGAGTTGTGTACATTCTAACTTTGATATAAAAATGTCTTCAACAACAATTTGGTAGTGATGTAATGTGTGAAATTACCATGTGGTAGTGATCTAATGTTGACCTTAAGGTATAAACATGCTTAATATGAAGATGTTGGAATTATGGCTAATATGTTGTCCTTGATGACAACTTGCATGTCAAATGTGTCCTCGATGTCAACCTAGTTATAATATGATGATTATGGAACTAATGCAAATGACAAGAATATTGGTACATTCATTGCAGAAACAAGGAAGTGTATTGACAACTTTGTTACAAATTTCACTTGAGAAAAGATAAAAAATATGAAGTTTGAAAAGCATATGTGACCACTGTGAATAATAGTCGCATACATAAACATGTTCTATAAACAAATGTCACGTATGGAAATGTGCCCATGAAAAATAAAAACCAAGAGCCTATACCATGGTAATTTCCCATAGTATTGTGATGTTGACGTCTATTTGATCCCATTAATAATTACCAACAAAATTGCCAAGGGATTTGTTTGTGGTGTTGGCAAGGAAAATAACTGTATAAGGAGAAGAAGATCAAGGAGTTAGTGTGTGAAATGTAAAGGATTATTCATGTGTGATTTGATTTGGAACATGTGTGCACCAGGGAGTAAGGAGAAGGCTCACATTTGAGAGATTTCAAGATGTATTGAAATATATGCTTAATTGATTTACTTATGTTTAAATGGATAACAATGCAGGATCTGTGATTATGGTGGAACTATGATATGAATATATTTGCTGAGATCTGTAGCTTTTGACAATATGCGCAAAGATGTGGGTTTGACATGTGTTGTGTTTACAACAATGATTTGATTTAGTAACTTAAGATCTCTACGTAGGTTTGCTTCTGGAATGTCATGTACATACATAGATATGCTTTAGATTAGTTGTGTATACATTCTAAGATAATATGTTTTAGATTGCTGCTTGATCTAGGTTGTTTAACAATTGTTTTGTTGTCGATTTGATTGATGTGTTGAGGTTTTCCTTGAATGTACAAAATGACTTGCTAAGATGTTTTGGTATTCAGTATATTAAAATTTGTTCGCGGGTTTTATAAATGGGAAGCACTTATATATGAAAATCTATTTAATGGCAGTTGTCTATACGTTTTAGGGTCTGTAAAGATGATTGGTCATGATAGTGGATTGATTCTGTATTGTTTGCTACTAAATGATTGATTGATTAGAGGTGGCTTATTGGTTTAACAATGATTAGTTGATTGCTATCTTGGTCTAAGCATATTGGTTTGGTCAATATTATGGTTGCAAATATATAATTGGCATTTAGATATTTAGTGACTGGTGGTTCAATGAGCCAGTCTTCAGTTGATTCAATTATTTAGTGATTCAACTATTTAGTGATACATGATGGCTGTCAAGATCTGATGAAAATATGTTTTGAGATATTTATTTAGGTTTTATGCACATAAAGCATGTATGTACACAGATACCCTTCAAAATAGTCATGTATATATTCTAAAGTGAATTTGATCAGGATTTGTAATGATAGTAGATTGGTTATGCATTATTTTCTGCTGATTATCAAGGATGTTTTTATCATGATAGTTGGTATCTGAAAATGTTGATTGCTTATTGGCCTTGTGTTTATTTAGTGTTTGGTATACACAAGATTGATCTGGTTGTGTTTTTGATCTAGGTGGATATTGGTGGCCACCCTCCTATTCCATTTGGACCCCCACCACTGTTTCTTTCAGTTTTTCAATGTCCTTAATTGTAGCACTTCAGGTCCTGAACTTCAGGAGCCATTTTGAGGCCCTAAACGATGATTTTTTGGAAAACGAGAAAACATGAGTTTTTTACTCATGTTTGTAGTCGAAATTGTATTCCTAGGATAGATCTTTCTAACGAGGTATTTTGTGTGTCAAACAAAGATCGAATGCCAAAGTTACGACCCTTGAAAGTTGATGTACCAATTTACTCAAACAAGGCCCATAGTGTTGGCGCTTCATCTCCTAGGGTTAGGTTTTTGGATGTTTAGGGTTTTTCATTGTTTCTCAATAATATATAGGCATTTGAGCCTCATTGCAAGATAGTTCAGAGGCATGTGGCAACCACATCTCTTCTTATAGATAAACTACCATCACTCGAGCTAATTTATTTCCATTTTTGTATGTAAACATATTTTAGTTCTTTGATATTAATGAAATGAAGTTTTATTTCTGCTACATCTTTATGTTTATGTGTATATCTGTATTTTTTTGTGTTCTTGCATAAGTCTGGAGCAGCGATATCATTGTAGTTTGCTATTTCTCTATTTTTCTTTGCATGTCCCTAACAAGGTCATGGTATAAGGAGTTAGGGCTCGAATTGGTTGAACCTTTGCAAGACCAGCCTCGCAAATCCCGGATGACCTCCCATGGCGGAATAAAATAAAGACGAGGGGGTGGGAGATCCTTTCAAAATATTGCTCGAGGAAGCCCTCAAGCGACAAAGGAACGCGATGATAGATAAATTTACCTAGATCCTTTGATGACTACCCACAAGCGACACATCTTCATCCAACAACCAATCTGGAGGCGCCACTCCTTTTAAGGTACAAGTTAACTTTGAAATTCCCATATTTGAAGACTAGATAGATTCATATGCCATAGATAGATGGTTAAATCTATTGGAAGGATATTTTCTAGTTCATGACTTTTCCAATCGGGAAAATATTACTTTTTTCACTCCTCAAAGCTGCCCCACATGTCAAGGACTAGTGGGAAACCTACTGTGAAAAAAAGGATGAGAGAGAATCATCATTGTTTTCAGCTGCACCCACTTAGAATTCTTTTTGAGATGCCATCAAGGAACAATATTACCCTCTCAAGAGATATGAAGATAAATACATAAAGTGGACCACACTAAGGCATGGAAGGGACCAAGATGTGCTAGAGTTGACAAATGTTTTCCATACCTTTTGCACAAAGCTGAGTATCAAGGATTCTGAGCAACATATACACACTCAAGTACCATGAGTGTCTACAAAAGAACATATAGGATGAGATGGACTTCTTGGACATCTCCTCACTTGGCGCCACCTATCGATACGTTGTCAAGATCGAGAAGAAATTTAAACAAGAGAAGTGAGACTTTGGATCTGCGAATTCGAAGAAAGGTAAATGTGCCCCCAAACCACAGAACAAAGGAAAAATCGAAGGCGGGGTGACCTAGGACAACCCGTTGAAGCTTCAAGCAAAGAACAACACCTCAAAGAAAAAGGACACAGGGAAATGGTGTGAGTTCCATAAGAGCCCCACTCACAACACAAGTGAGTGCTGAGCCAAGAAGTCATTGGTGGCTGAGATGAAGGCTTCTGAATCAGATGCATGTTCTGGCTTTGAATTATAAACCAACAAGGGGAATGAAAAAGGAAAGTAGATTATTGCTATGGATCCTAGCGCCACCGTCACCACCACCAAGATCCAGAAGGA
Organism: Pinus taeda; assembly: GCA_000404065.3. Lineage (NCBI taxonomy): Eukaryota > Viridiplantae > Streptophyta > Pinopsida > Pinales > Pinaceae > Pinus > Pinus taeda. Next base: position 12,717 of record APFE031181745.1, read on the forward strand.
TGAGCCCGAAGATCCTGAGGAGGGGGAGTGACTCTTCCACTCACAGATGTCGGTGGAGGGTTCTCCACTACATTTCATTGTTGACAATGGGAGCCAAAATAAACTCATTTTAGTAGAGGTCGTCAAGTAGTTGATACTATTGACCACACTACACCCACAGTCATACACCATCAGGTGGCTTCAGCAAGGGCGAGATCTCCGCATCAGCCAATAGTGCCGCCTTCCCTACAACATCAAGCCCTTCCTAGATGAGGTACTGTGTGATGTTGCTCCTCTTGAAGTTTGTGATGTATTATTAGGCCAACCATACTTATGGAAGCACCATGTTGTAAACGAGTCTAGGCCTCACACTGCTATTATTAATTTGGGAAATATGTTGTACAAGATACCGGAGATAGCACCAACTACCACCATTTTTTTGATCATTGTGAAGCAATGTAGTAAGATCATCTCATAGACTGGGAATTTTTTTTTCCTTATGATTCACCCTCAATGAAATAAGAAGATTGTGGCCACTATCTCCATACATGACTCCTCTACACGACATAAGTAGATGGACAAGGTTATGGAGGAGTACAGGGACATCTTCACCTCACCCACAGGGGTACCTATACACTGTCAGGTCAAGCACTCAATTGATCTAAACTTGGGCACGCCACTACCCAATGGACCGATCTATCGATGCTCTATTTTGGAGAACGATAGGATCAAGAGACAGATTCAGGAACTATTGCAGAAAGGGCACATCGGGCCCACTTAATCACCCTGTGGGAGTTCAATCATGTTGGTACAGAAGAAGGACAAGAATTGGAGACTCTGTATTGACTATTGGGTGCTGAACAAGATCATTGTCCATAATAGGTATCCAATCCCAAAGATTGATGACATTTTGGAACAGCTCAAGGGGACCAAATATTTAGGCAAGATTGACTTAAATTACACTACCCAATGGACCGATCTATCAATGCTCTATTTTGGAGAACGATAAGGTCAAGAGATAGATTCAGGAATTATCGCAAAAATGGCACATCAGCCCACTTCATCACCCTGTGGGAGCCCGATCGTGTTGGTACAAAAGAAGGACAAGACACAAAGACTCTGTATTGACTATCAGGTGTTGAAAAATATCACTATTCAAAATAGGTATCCAATCCCACAGATTGATGACCTTTTGGACCAACTTAAGGGGGCCAAATATTTAGGCAAGATTGAATTAAATTCTGGTTATCACGAGGCACTGATCGAACCCTCCAACGTGTGGAAGGCTGCCTTCAAATCCAAGGAGGGCCTTTTTGAATGGATGGTCATGCCTTTTGGGTTGATGAATTACCCCCAATATTCACTAGGCTAATGGATGAAATCTTATGACCCTTCACCAACTAATTCGTGGTGGTGTATTTGGATGACATTCTGATCTTCAACTAGAGTTGGGAATATCACCTCCACCATATTTGACGGGTCCTCCAAAGCCCACGACAACACAAGTTGTGTGTCAATTTGGAGAAATGCACTTTTGGTATGACCTAGGTTCAATTATTGATAAGCGGGGTGTGCATGTGGACCCATTCAAGATACAAGTCATTTGGGATTGGCCAACCCCAACTAATCTAATAGAGATCCACATATTTTTGGGTCTTTCTAACTTCTATCATAGGTTTATGTTGGGGTTCTCTCATATCACTTAGCCTTTGAATCAAGTCACCAAGGGAGAAGCGAAAGAAAATTTATTTTGGTCCGAATCCCAACAGAAGGTGTTTTCTGAGTTGAAGCATTGCCTCTTCTCTGCACCAGTGCTCACATTACCAGACCTACAACAACCATTTAAGATCGAGATAGATGCCTTTGACTATGCTATTGGTGCATTTATTACTCAACAGGGGCATTCAATGGCATATCACAGAGAAATACTTTCAGACATGGTCTGAAAGTATACCACCTATGAAAAAGAGATGTACTTCATTGTGCAGGCCTGCCGGAAATGGAAGCATTACATTACGGGGAAGGAAACGATCATCCACATAGACCACCAACCACCATAGTTCACATAGACACAGGGGAAGTTGCAGAACGATCGCCATCAGAAATGGTCCAAATACCTGCAACAATTCCATTTTAACATTAAGTACAAGTTGGGCAGCACCAACAATGTTGCATAGTGCGTCAGGCGACTGTCGGTCATGGCACTGACCACTATGCTTGACTCTTGTGGGCACGAGACTGTGGGGTGGACACATCTTTACAAGAGAAATCCAAAATGCAAAAATACATATCCGACGCTCCTAGAAGGCAAGAGTGTTCCAAATTTTCACCTCCAGGATGCACTATTATATTACCTGAGACACCTCTATGTTCCTTCAAGTGAGCATGCTAAGATGATTTGGGAGGCGCACTACAGTCGGGTCGTTGGACGTTTCGGGGTAGAGAAAATAGTGGCAGTGATGAAAAAGTTTTTTTTATTAGCCGAACCTTTGACATGATGTTGGGAAGTACATCAAATCTTGCACTTCCTGCGTCATCGCCAAACCTACCATCAAGAAGCAAGGCCTATATACTCCTATGCCTACTCTTAGTTAACCTTGGGCATCCATTTACATGGATTACATGTCAGGGCTTCCTTCTACTAAGCATGGAAACGACTGCGTTTTCATGGTCATGGACATATTCTTTAATATTCCATTCTAGCGGCCTACAAGAAGAGTATCACATCAAAATCCACTGCTAAGATCTTCTTTGAACGAGTGTGGGTACACTTTGGGATCCCACAGTCCATTATTTCAGATAATGACAACATGGTCCTAAGTAAATTTTGGTCAAGTCTTTGGTAGATGTTGGATACCAAGCTCACTAAGTCCATGACTTTCCATGCCCAAATTAATGGCCAAACAGAGGTCATCAATAGGATGATTGTACACATTCTCCACATGTACAACTCGAAACACCCATGCACATGGGATTAAAGCCTCCCTTATGTCCAAAAATATGACAACAGTGCTCTCCATAGCTCAAATGGGCACAACCCCTTTCAGGTGGGATTGGGATTCTAGGCACTATGTCCCATTGATGTGGCCACACCATTTGCATCTATAGAGGAAGATTTGGCTCATGTCCAATCTGAAGATGACAGGGCTACCAACTTCATTGAGTGCATTCATCACATCCGCTAGCACATCCATGACATATTGGACATAGCTAATGCTAAGTACAAGCAATGACATGATCAACATTGGGTGCCACACAAGTTCTAGGTGGGTGACAAAGTTTGGCTACATTTGCAGAAGGAATGCCTCACCGGGCCCCATTACAAGATTCACTCGCTTTGATATGGTCCATACGCTATCACCAATGCTATAGGGGACAATGCCTTCGACCTCAACATTCCACCATGCCTTGTCCTACACCCAATGTTTAATTTGGACCGCCTTCGACCATACCTTCCACCATTACCAGACACATTAGACATTACAGAACAACTCACCCCAACAAAGTTAAACCTAGACTGCATGCAACAAGACACTACTAATCAAATCATGGACACATAGATCAAGAATACTCGCCAACATAATATCCAGCTGTATCGAGTTGTCAAATCTAGCCAAATCCTACACCAAGGCAAGTGGCTTACGTGGGACCAAGTTCAACATAAGTTTCCCCATCTCATGGAGGCACTCAACGCAATGGGGAACATTGATTCCTAAGGGGGGAGGACTGATCCAGGTGGATATTGGTGGCCACCTACCTATTCCACTTGGACACCCACCACTATTTCTTTCATTTTTTTGTTTTCATAATTGTAGCACAATTTACTTTTTTTGGCAGTTTTTGGGTCCTGAACTTCCGGAGCCGTTTTGAGGCCCTAAAATACATTTTTTTGGAAAACGGGAAATTGCAGTAAAAATTTGTATTCCTCGGATAGATATTTCTAACGAGGTATTGTGCTCGTCAAACGAAGATCATATGGCAAAGTTATGACCCCAGGAAATTGATGTGACAATTTACCCAAACGAGGCCCATAGTTTTGGTGCTTCATCTCCTAGGGTTAGGTTTTTAGGTGTTTAGGGTTTTCCATTGTTTCTCAATAATAAATACTGGCCTTCAAGCCTCATTGTAAGAGAGTTCAGAGGCATGTAGCTACCATATCTATTCTCAGAGATAAGCTACCATCACCCGAGATAGTTAATTTCCATTTCTATATGTAAGCATATTTTAGTTCTTTGATATTAATGAAATGAAGTTTTGTTTATGCTGCATATCTATGTTTATGTGTATATCTATATTTTTTTTCGTTCCTGCATAAGTCCGGAGCATATTTGGTATATTGATTTAATAAGTGATTGGTTGCATAGAAAATATTGGTATTCAATGTTGGGTGTTTGATTTCAGAATGGTTAATTGGTATCGAGTATAATGTTGGGTGTGGGTCTAGTTTGAAAATTTGATGAAAGGTGGCCTGTATGTTTTGATGGTTGATTGAGATAGGTTGATCTAGTATGAAATATTATGAAACGTGGTCCACGAAGGGTGTTGAGGGTTGGAGCCTTCAGTAAGGGAGTCAAAGATTCCTTTCAGTGGTAGCTTGTAAACTTGTTAAGGGAGTAGGAGCTGGAAAAATTGATTAGGGGATTGTAGCTCCCTTTTAGTGGGTGCAAGAGAACGAGTGGAGGTTGTAGCTTCCTGTAGGTAGGATTTTGTGTGCTAGTAAGAGTCTGCGCCAGTACACGATGTAATGAATATTTCGTTATAATAAGAAGACAAAGACAACAACAACGATAGTTTTCTCCCACACTGGGTTTCCACCTAAAATATCGGTATCCTTATGCGGTGATTATGTGTGATGGTTTATTTTCTCTTACTACTCATGGTTAATAATGAATGGCTTATGAAATAATGATTTATTGGTTAAGTTAAATCACTGATGGAATTTGTGAAAAAATAGTAATTTGGATATATGCGAATCTAATTAATTAAAAGTGCGTACACATGTGGGTTGTCTAAATAACAATATTGTACCATATTTTGAATTTGAATTTAAATATAAAGTGAAATAAAAACATCGATTTAGCCCTCCCTCTTAGTATTTTTCCTAACAGATGTCATAGAGACACAAAAAGTGTTTTTGAGTGTATGGTGTACGATAAGCGCGGATAAAAAATGTCTGAGTTTAGATGATTATGAATCACATCTATCCTTCGCTGATTTTTAGATTGCGCTATTTATTATTATTATTATTTATGAAGTAGAGGATTCAACAACTAGGCCAGTGTCATATTCACGTGAAACGAGGTTGATTCCAACTGCTACCACTATACACTCTAGGTGTGTATGTATTCCTCTTCTACACACACAAGGTGTATCAGGGGGTTTGAACACTAGACCTCCTCTCACATAATAATTTATTTACGCGACCATCACCAATTGAGTTTCCCTCCAAAGATAAAGTTTAAATTGTGTTATTATATTAAAAAAAATCCATTTTGGCCAATTATGACCCTTCACTGGGAAAGACATCAAATAAAACACACATCAAATTACCATGTTCTCTTTCTTATATTTCATTGAGATTTTTCTAGGAAAATAATGAATTTTCTATTAATTTTTAATTTTTGGGTTTTAAAAGTTGTTCAATAAGGAATGCTATATATAGTCTTAAGTTATGCACATGTTAACTTTGAGATAAAATTGTTTTCATCTACAATGTGGTAGTGATGTAATGCTAACAGAAAAATGTGCGCAACTACTATGTGTTAGTAATGTAATGTTGATATACATGTATAAATAGGATTAATGTGATGATAGTGTCATAGAGACACAATATTTGTCTGCCTGTATGACATGTGATAAGTAGGTAAAAAAATGAGTGAGTCTAGATGAATTATGAATGACATCCATCCTTGGTTGATTTTTAGATTGCGCTATTATATTATTAGAAAAATCCATTTTAGTTGATTATGGCCTTGATTGGGAGGGACATTGAATGAGATACAAAACAAAGAAAAATCTTGGGATCCATCTTAAAATATCTCATGTAAAGTTCAAAGCACATAACCACTTTAATTAGCCACCAGGTAAGAAAAATCAATTATTCAATGTCATAATTCATTAAAAAAAGCTAAGATATACAAGTGTTAAAGAAGAATATATTTTCCAGTGTTCATACCATGAAAGATATGTTTCTTCGTCTTTGGTGATAACATGAAATAACATAATTTGACATTATATTTCTGGATGGTGAAAAAAGGATTCTTAGATATGGCATGTACTAGAGTTTATAATTTCATCCATAGGCATCCCCATTATTGAACATTGATAGATTAATCTTTCTTTTAATCTAAATTCTTATCTTATGGTCATAAATGAAAGACGCTGGCACATTTTCATCATTTTCTCCACATCAACTGATGGAATTTCAAATATTTAAATTTTAACCCTTAATTTATAAATCCATGTTTTCCTTTTCACATTTACCTAATATAATTATGAAATTACCAAACAAATCATGAAATAAAAAAGGGAATCATGTAGATACATAGGTTAAATTTTTTCACATATACATAATACAATTATAACATTACCATACAAATTAGAAAATATCAAATGACATCATGTGAATAAATGAGTTAAAATTTAAAATAATTAAACTCTAAATAAAACAAGAATGATGAGCTATAGATGTTCAACGACCACCCAATATAGAGTGAACACTAGATAAAGTTGGATACAAAATTTATAATATAGAATTAAATATAAATAAATAGATATATTAGAATAAAGATAAAATAAGGTTGGTTATAAAATTTATAAATATAGAATAATATATGTTAAAAATAGACCAATATAGAGTGAACACACTAGATAAATTTGGATACAAAATTTATAATATAGAATTAAATAAAATAAAATAGAGATATAGAATAAAGATAAATAAGGCTGGTTATAAGATTTAGAATAAAATTATATATGAAGAAATAGAGATACATAGTTTGTTTAATGTTAAGTGAACGTGTAATAATATTATATATATATATATATATATATATATTATATAATATATATATATATATATATGATAATGTTATGTGACATTATAGGAAATGGTAATGGTAAGCTCATTCATTAGAAATAGAGATACATAGTTTGTTAATGTTAATGTGAATGCGTTAAATATATATATATATATATGATAATGTTATGTGACATTATAGGAAATGGTAATGGTAAGCTCATTCATTAGTTTTATGAATATTGTGTATTGCTAGCATATGAATTAATTGCAAAAAGAATTTTTAAACTTTTATGCTTTATTTGTGTGAAGATGGTGCATTGTGAGAATATGCATTGATTGCAAAACGATTGCCGATGTAGGAGTATTATTTTTTGTGTGATAAGATAATAAACTTGTCATTATACATTGAAGCAATTTTTAACATTTAATAGGCAAATTATCACATGCATATACATTGCTTTCAAGATTATTATGTACTTTTTAGTGCATTGTTTTTAGCATCATTGCTTGCTAAGTGTATTTGGTATATTTCCACAAGCCCATATGTTAGATGTGGTTATCAACGTCTTGTCATAATATGCAAGGCAAAATCACATGCAAATATGGTTGTAATAAGCAATTACATGGATTTTTATTTGTTTTTGAACCAAGACTATAACAAAGGTGAATTCAAAGTACATTACAAAGACCTTTGGAATGAAAACAAAGAACATGCACTAGAATTACCATAGAAATAAAGTGTGGACAAAATGTTAAAAACAATGAAAAAACATAATACAAATAAAATGAATATGAATAGAATGTTGATAGAGGTAATGTGAATATGATGAATATGTGTTGTTAGTGAATTTGAAAATTCTACTTACTTGAGTGCATAGTCAACTTAAGTATATCTTAGTCTTGGATTTATCAAGTGTCGAGATGGATCAAATCCTTCAAGGTGAAAATATCAATTCACACACTGACATAGCTTTAAACCATTGAGGTTTCCATCTTAATGGACTTGATCCCATTCATTGTGCATGAAAAAATCATGTATATAATCAGTTCGACATTTCTTTTCATTTCCTCTAGGTCACAGGATACAAAATGCTTTAAAAAATGATTTATATATATTTTTTGTTCTTTGAAGCTTGTAATTGTGCATTGGCCTCTATGTACAAACTTACAAATGAATATCAACATCCATGGATGCAACCAACAATTGAGGAATCTTCATGTGTAATTAGTTTTATTTCAATGTGTGCAATTAGGAGTTACAATTTGTTCTCTTGGACATATATACCAATGAGGTGGAATAACAAGCCTCTGCAATGGCTTAAGTAACGATTATATAAGAGTATGATGGGTTTACACTTGGAAGTTGGAACATTAAAAAGTTATTCACAAAATGGAAGCAAAGCCATATTGTAAGTATAATTCTCTCCTCTAATCCCTATGATTATTGAACTTCTAAAGAAAGAAACATGTCTTCTCTTTGGTTGTTGTAGGAAAAAATAACAATGTTCCATGGACACATCCCCTAGGGTGTGGAGCGCCCCTATATTTTTTTTAAACTTTTTAAATATTTCATTTCAACACTTGTCCTATCTAAGATGAGACAACACGCTTTTCACTCATCCTATCCAAGATGAGGTACTACACATTTTTCATTTGATGGTTCACTATAACTTTATTAAAGCATTGACAGGGGTTGTAATTAGAGGGTGAGGTGTGGAGGAAAAACTGAACTATCGTATGCACGGGGACTGAGATTTTCCTTTAACCAAGCTAAAGCATACATCTCACTTTGATGATTGGGATTCATATTGGATTGGATTCATATTACAATGGCAGGAAATTCTAGCATAATCATTATTTAAATTAGAAATAAATTTCTTCCACCCAATGATGAGCTTGCTTCAATTTTGATACAAGATTAACATGAGGCCATTGAGTTTCACATAATATCCCCTTTTCTAGTTCTCAAGGAAGAATAATCATAAGGTTGGTTTGCACCTAATTTGACTGCCTATCATGCACACTTTTTTTTATTTCATTAGTTTATTTTGATGGTACTTTATTGCAAATGAATCTATTAGATTAAAAAGAGGGGTGCTAAGAGCTAATGGTTCATTAGTGTTCCAAAACTATTCCTTAATAAGTCACATGCACTAATTGGTAAATGCCAATTTAATAAGCCACGTGACAATCACATGTCAACCCTGTTATCAAAGAAATATAATAAACACAATGAGACATGGGATTGCCTCATACATGTTCATGCTCGTAGTGAATGGGAAATTTGATTGTTGGATAGTTTTATATTCGAGATGATATGTGATTCTGGAAATTTGTAACTTGTGCCAAACACTGAAAGATCTATGGAAAGTCTCCTCTCTTGATAAAATGATGTTGGGAATTTTCAACGACGATCTTCATGTTTGTTTCCTTTTTCAGGCTAGTGAATTTGAGGTTCGTTTCTCCTCTAGCAACACTGTTTGGTTATGTGAAGACTCAATTTCTATTGATCCAATGTGCATGGTGTTTTGGCTTTCCTACTGTAGTTAAAATTATGGTAGTTATTTTGCATTTGGGTGGACTATCTCTCAAGGAAAGCTCTTACTATATCAAAAAATCTCAAGTTCTTTAAAATTTAGCTCTTTGGTATGTGTGTCATGTTATTTGGACTAGTATCCTTGTGCTCTTTGTTACTATGGTTGAGATTGTTAAGAATTGAAATGAGTAAGACACAACAAAAAAATGGTGGAAAATTCCTTAAGCCATTCTCTTGTGCTTTGTATTGATCTCAGGATCTGAATTTACTGGTACATTAACTGGACCATTCCAAATCTAAATCTCATTGACAACTCATCAACAGACCATGACAACACCTCATCAAGGATAAGGTTCTGTTGAAGGCTGGAAAATCTTTGCCTCAACATCAGGGAATACCACCCGGTCAGGAACTTAAGACAACTCCGTTTCCGTTGGAATTGGTGGTTCTAACTGGGGATAAAGGGATCAATTTCCCGTGAAAGAAATATAAATGATGATTGAAATAAAATGATAATAATGGAGTGATTTAAAGCTAAATATGATATTAATAAACAAACTTATTCTACGTATCTATCGGGATAATATCTCTGTACATGTGATTCATAAAAAGATTTCACAAAGCATGCAACAATATAGATCATTAAACACTTTATGAAAAGAAAACAAATAAGACAAACTAAATTAATTAAATAGTTAATTATTTTAGTTGATTAAAACTAATCACATATAAGATCTTGTTATTTCATAGACAATCACAAATTTTACAATCCTACACATGAATAATGACAATGTCTGACTATTTGCAAAGCATACATATAATGAAACAACTTATAGCAAATTTACTATCTATCTTAATGAAACATAACAACAATATAAAGATAATAATACCTGATACATCAAGACTCTACTCATGAAAAAGATAGCTTTTGGTTCATCTTATCAATTAGATAACTTTGGATTAAACAATAGTGCAAGTTCAAAGCTGTCTACCAAAAATTTAGAACCCCTTTCTAAATACATGAGAGGGGTTTAAATAGTCTATTAATATTACAAAAATAGTAAAATAAAATAAAATTCTTCAGAAAATCTCCAACAGTCTAAGCTAAGATAAAGCAAAGATAAAGATAACATTCTGTTGTAAAAAGAAATTCATGACTGTGCGGTAGGCTAATTCTTCATTCCTTCTCTGAGTCCACATATATCTGTCATTGGCTTCAGTTGGGGGGGATCAATCGGTTGCATGAACATCTGCCTCGTAAATATTGAATCGTTGAGTGATGGAAGAAGTTTGAGCTATTTCATTAGAAAGACACCTCACCACAAGCCATGGACTATGTGGCTTTACCAAGAAATGCCAATAACCTTCGAGGTTTACTTTTGATAAACTTTAGATGTATTCAACCTTCTTCTTTGATGTTTCCTGCCATGACTGCTTCAGAGTTTTGACATATGGAAAGGTCTCCTTCGGGCATTCCTGTATTAGATTGGCCTGCAATAAGGTATCACTGATATATTCAGTGAAACTAGAAGCAAGATTTATGGCCTTGATGATAGCCATTTCTGCTTGATTCATCTTGATATCCCAGTCTCTGAAAACGATATCTTTTGAGATTCTTCAATTCGAGGAAGATCAACTGATCTTCCTTTAGCACTGTCTTGCCAATCTATATTCTCATAGATTTTCTCATCAACTTCTTCATAGAATGTCCTCAAATCATACAACTCGTTAACCAAAGAATCATTGGCCTTACACAAATCATGAATTAAAGTTAAGTTATGACAAAAGATAACCTATTTTTTAGCAAGGAGTGTATCCAAATCTCTTGCTTCTTTTCGAACTTCATTAATTTCAGGATTTTCTTTCAACTGGTCAATATTTTGTTGTAGCTGTTGTACTCGCACATATTTATCTTTGATTTCAAATTCAAATTGTAGTTTCAAGTCATTGAATTTTTTTTGTAATTTGGCAAGGTTTGCTTGCCATTGTTTCTCAATCACTTGCCTTTCATTCTAGAGACTTTGTTCTAATTGAATAATCCTCTGGTCCTTTTCCTTCATAAGTAGTTGAATTTGTGTTGCTTTATCAATAGTAGCACTAGCATAAGCTCCTGTAAACTGTGAGAGTATATTTAATTCTTTGTCGTGGGCTGTTTGGGTTCCTTTCTAGAGAACTTGAAAATGAGTCTCATTTGAAACTAATGCCCGTGCTTGTTCTAACTCTCTTCTTTCTTGAATTGCTCATAATTTCTTTGTGTTTTGGACTGTAAAACACATCCAAAGGAGGGATTTCTTCACTTTTCAAAACTATATTTGACGTAGGAAATGCTGGGATGATTTCTAAATCTTCAGCAACAATAGTTTTATCCGGAGCCTCACCAGTGAATGAGGTTGTCCCTTCAGTTTATGGAATCAACACTATTTCTTTGTTGATTGTAGTGTTTACATCCTGAGTTTCTTTAGTTGACAAGACACGATTAAATTCCTCCCAAACTTCATTCAATTTATTTTCTTCTTGAACTTTCTTTGTTTGCTCAACAACTAGAGTAGCTATCTTTAAGACTTGAGAATCAACTGGATTCTTTGATGAGGAGGCTGATGTATTTGAAACTTCAGGATTTTGTTGAGAATGTCTTAACAAATATTCTGGCAGATGGGATATTCTCCGATTATGATATTGATTGAACTCAATCAATACTTTAGGAGTTAGTCGATCTGCTGCTAAATTTTTAACCCTGGAATACTCTGGAACCATCTCGAATAAATCATCAAATTTACCAGGCTTGTTTGAAAATTGCCTAATTCTAGCTTGTGCCGTGATATGTTTTGCGACCCTATTGGGATCATATTGTTTGTTTGGGATGGTTGGAAAACTTAAAGCCTTGATTTGGTCAATTTAAACAAGAGGATGTTTGAAATTTTCCAATGTATAGGTACCACAAGAAATAGGAAAAGAAGGCCAAGTAGTTTTCTTGGCATGCTTGAGCACTTTTGTCAAACCATTCCCAACTGTTTGGTATGAAATTTCTCTGGCCAATAATTATCAAGGAAAAAAAGAGGCAAAACACGAGGATGGGAAATACTGCCAAAAAGTCGAATATAAGTAAATGAGTCTTCCCCGAACCACCTTCCTAATGAAATTAAGTAATTATTGGCTTCTTTAAAGAGTCTGGGCGCTTTGCTGCCGAAAACCTCTTGGCGAACGGGGAGGATAATTTCATGACAAATTTTATGAAAATGAGAATGATACTTGGATTCCCACAAGATATCAAGGGAAACATGAATGGGGGTAGGGTATTGAATTATCCATTTCCATCCTATAGATGGAAAATCATAAGAGAAACAAATAGCGTTAATGACATAGGTGCTTATAAAGAAAGGAGGAGGAGTTATATTGTTAAGATTGCACTTCTGTCTGTATTGCGAATTTGAGTAGTTAAATTATTAGAGAAGATATTTTCCCAATCCATAATATAACCATCAGAAGCAACCTCTATTAATGGTACCCATTCTTTTGAAAACTTCTGTGTATTAGGGTAACCATATACATGGCACATCTTAGCAGTGACATGAGAGAAAGGGCCAAAAATAGAAGCTAATGAATACATACCCCTGTCCTCACGCTTGTGCTTGCTTGGGTCCCTTCTCCATTCTCTGATAAGCTTTGCTAGGTTCTAATTCTCATGCATAAATTTCTAGACAAATTGAGTATCATATATATTTTTTTTTGTGGTAGCAGAAAATGGTACATTTTACTCAAATCCTTAGCCTTAAATGATCCTATGATTGTCTTCCTCGGAGTTATAAAAACTCTACCTGTAATATCTAGATGGTCGATCAACCATCTCACCATATCTGTGTAGAGAAATATTTTGAGATGGGCATCAATTCTATGCAAAAATGAATTATCTATGTCATTCCATGTAGTGCCAACATCCAGAGTGGGAGCATTTGCAATAACACTTTTCTTCTCAATTACCCTTGGGTTTTCATCCTTGAACAACTTTTATATGACTTACCAAGAGGATGACCCTGCGTTTGGAGTGCATGTAGTATCCGTAAATAAAGGTGACATCTCAACAACTTCTTTAGGAGGCAAAAATGTCTGTGGATGAATTATAGACTTCTTCTTTGCTTTGATAATCCTTGACATTTCCTTTAACAGTTGTTGATCATAATTTACCTAATAAGAAGTAAAGAAGGATGAGAGGCAAGAAATTGCGAATGCAAATAGTCTTTTCAATTGAATGTGAGCTTTAATGAAGAAATCCTTCTAGATTACATCAAAATCATGACAAATCGTTTAAAACCTTGAAACTATAAAACACACAGAGTGGCCATTAAATTTTCAAACGTTTGTTCACGTGGTTTTGACACCCGCCATTATATCAACAATTCACTTTCGACATAACTTTATCAGCATTTCGGTATCGGGTGATATGGATAGGACCTTGCGACATGCGAACTCTGATATCACAATTCATTTGATTGTTCGCAAATCGGGATGCGGGATGTCTGATACTGAAGTGTCGGGACTTGACAGAGTGCGATATTGGTAATCAACACTTAACAGAATGCAATATCGGTTGATGTTACTTGACAACATGTGATATCACTAACGACAATTGACAGAATGCAATATTGACAATCAGAAAAACCCTTATGGTGCTTACTTTTGAAATCGCCAACGTTGATAAGCCGATCAACGCTTCACGTGCAGTTTTTAGTGGTACCAACTTTTTATAACATTTATGTTTATTTGTTTAAAAAACCTTTTGAAAATTTTGCAATGTTATTCAAATGTTTTACAATGGAAACATAGTTTACGGGTTTTTTAGACTTGCATATTATTTTCTAAGAAATATGAAAAGGCCTTTTAATCGTAAAGAAAAAGATTATGGTTCGCTATATATGTTTTTTGAAACATTTTTTGATTTATTTATTAAAAAATGGTAAAAATATGAAACCTGTCCTATTTTTCAAAATAAGAAAGGATTTTTTCCTAAAAATTTAAAGGGTCCCCATTATTTATTATTCTAAGTCTAAGGATAATGAGGGGTTTTTGAGTACTACAACAGGTTCACAACTCATGTCTATGTGATCTTGAACTTTGTGATTGTCTAGGTACTCATAGTTTAATAGAGTTTATATTGGGATTGACCTTGTTTATTTGTTTGCTTATTTGGAACCAAAACGTCATTATAAAGTGGATATTTGTTTTTGAATAACATACATGGATTTAAAATAATTACACGAGTTCAAGAGAGTTTTATGTTCACATGAGGAAATGATCTAACACAATAAGACTATATATTTAATGTTACATCTAAGGTGCATGATAATGAGGAGCAGGTAGTCTCCCAAATTGTTTCCATCATGATTACCTTGGTTTAGTTAAAGCATCAATTTGCCACAATTATTTTATCTTAGATGACCTAATAAGGGTCACAAAGGAGTTAAAATCATTTGGTAAAGTATTAAGGGTGATGAATGCAACATTCATATATTTAATATCTAAGAAAAAGAATCATCTTTGCTTTGAATTGACTGTTTTCTCTCTATAATCTTGTTTACAATATTATTTCAAAGATAATAAAAAATAAGAGTTGTTGTCACTTACTGCAAAATGTGTTTTCAGTTGTCCAAAGAGTAAATGAGAAGAGTAGTTTGTAGTCATATTCTAAGCCATAGAAGGACTAAAAGCCTATATCAAACCCTCTCCATTGGAAATTTCTCTAAACAATCTTTCCAATGATATGTGGAAGTCCAAACATGGATTGCTGGATGAAAAGATATGGTTTGTTGAAGTTCAAGGATTGAAGCCTTAGGAATCAATATAAGAGGTCTGATATATTAGAGATCACATATCGAAGGTCCGTCGACATCAAAGATCAAATATCACACATCAAAGCATCAAAGATATCAATGATTGCATATTTGATGTCAGGTAAATCGGCGCATCGCAACACCAGAGGTCTAGAGATATCAACGATCACATATCAGAACATCAGGCATATCGGTGCATTGCAAGATTGGAACATCGAAAATCGGAGGATTGAAACTTATGAAAGTGAAAACCTTTGAAAAGTTGCGATATATTTAAAAGTTCTGATAGCTTTAAAAGCCATTGGGGAGCATTGATAAGGATTAACAAAGGATTCATCGCAAAACCAAAGGTGGACGAGCTGTTTTTTCACTCCTCTAGAAGGACATATGGTAGCATATGATTGGTTCTAATAAGATTGGCTTTATATAAGGACATGTGGTAGGCAGTTTTTGCATCTTGAGGGGACCTACGGGGACAAATCTGGGTGACACGTGTCACCACTCATAAGGTTCCACGTGGAATGATGATGTCATATTGGAGGTCACATATTGGAGAATTAGAATATCGCAACTCCAAAGTTATTTCCCTGATTGGAAACCTCTGATGAGAGGGGATACGATATTTGGCTAGTGCGTGGTTAAGAGGAACTTATAGAACCAAGGACTCTAATCTCTTAAGAAAGGAGAAACAACCCCCTAGGAAGGAACAAAATTCCCTAGCACCTTAACGCTAAGCCTTCGGTCACTGCACCTAGTCTCATGGAGGAAAATATAAAGGGGCTAAACAAAAGGGGCCAAGGGCATTGAAACTCACTATTTTTGTAATGTCTTTTAAGAATAAAGTTTTAATAAGGAAAAGCTCCAATATAACACTATGGTAATATTATATGATATATTGGGCTCTAATAAGGAAGTATATAGATTTAAAGCCGTATGGGTCGGCAGCTGTGATATTTAATGAAGGTACAGAGGAGTTGGTAATTGAAAAAGGGCTAATCTCGTGGAAGATTTTGTAACAAGAAACCAAGGACAACATGTGTAGCAGAAATGAGTTCAAGTACTTGAAGGAAGTGATCAACTACTTCACGTGCATGTATTCATCGAGTTAAAAGGAGGTATGGGACTTAGGAAGCAGTGTTCAAGTCACCTGAGATTTTATTTCTCAGTATGGAGCTCCACGCAGTCAGGAAATGAAAGACTTCCAGGTCGATCTCTGTTTCTGCACTATGACAAGCAACCACAAATGATCACTCCTATCTCTAGAAAGTGGGAAGTTAAAGTGGTTAAGCGGAAAGTAGTAGCCGAATCAATTGAGTAGTTGAAGAAGAGCACCATGTCAGAGACCTGACCTTATCATAGGCCATCACAACAATGACAGGGAGATATTTTCCTCAATCATCATTCAATTTTCCTTTTTCCTTTTATTATGTAATTTATGCATTATAAAGAAAGTAATCAAATTCGATTTTAATGATTTGGGCAGTAGACCTTTGCATGCTGAGACAGCTAGTTGATCAGATAGCTGGAGCTTGATTGAGATATTTTTTAGCTGTTGTCAAATCTCCACTCTCCTTATAAATAGAGGGAAGAAAAATTTAAATAAGGTTCAGAATTTTTGGAAAGAACTCTTGGAAAGTGTCTTTTCCTGTTTTCATGTAAGGAATTGTTATGAATCTCGATGTATGCACATTTCTCAGAAGATTAATACGAGATTTCTAGTGATTCAAACTTATTGGATTGTAATATGTTTATATCCCCTTGTGTTTTCATATATATTAAATATTAGTCTTAGATTTCATGTCATGTAGTTGCTATACATATTTCTCATTAGCTGCAGATTCATTTAGATCAAGTTATTGATGGAAAATTCCCGTATTGATGTGGAAATAAAGTCTTTAAAAAGTGCTCCATGTATCTTAGCATTCCATAAAAATTCCCTTTCTCTTGTTTCTATCTAAATCCAAATATATATAATTCTTAAAGTTTAAGCCCTGTATGAGGGATTTGTCCTCTACTGTCTTCTACCATTACATATGCCTTAACAATTGATTTGCTACAAGATCTCAATCTGATTTGGACACCACCGATTGAGGATTATTTCCTGTGGATTCTTGTGTGTTTGGTAGTTCATACATTGTATCTTTATGAATGGTTTTGAATCAACCTTATTTGAATTAAATGTAAAAAACTAAGGTGCTATTTAGTCTTTAAGATAAATTTGACAACATTAATTAAGATGTCTTGGGCACTAGTCTCCTATCAACCTAGAGGCTGTCTCTAGGAGGCTTATGTGTGTTTTGAAGCATTTGTGTGATAGGAGAAGCATTTTCCTTGGAAACAATGCTAGGAAGATGTTGTATCCTTTTCTATCTCCTAACCCACAATTGCTTCAGAAGATATAGAAGCTTCCTAGAAACAATGTATGGGTTGATAGGAAACCAGTTCCTAGGGAATTCAAGAGTAGTGCTTTTGAAGATTATCAATAGGGTTTTCGACTGCACTCCATATGTCACGTAATTTAACAAGAGATAATTCAGCAGCTTGATTCAATATTCCTTCATCAAGGTAAACTCAAGAAAACACATAGATCTAAATACTTAGGGGGTAAATATGGTTAGTCTCAAAGAGAAATGTCTTGGTTATGGTGGCCAAGACACAAAAATATGCAGCTTAACATTGTTGTTGTAGTATAAATGAACAAAAGGAAGGAAAGGAGAGAAATCGATGCTGAGGACTAGACATAATGCAAAATCCTAAGTAATAATCTTTGACAGAAATATGGAAGAGTGAGGAGGTGAAAAATGTAGAAAAAGTGGAGCACGAATTAAGGTTTCAAGCTCTATACCTCATCAATACATTTTTCACCAATTAGAATAAATAAATCCGTGTTTACATACATGTACTGGGGCTATCAAATAACACAAGTAAATATGTTGTTATAGAGGTAGTTTAACTACTTAGCATAAAAAATACAACCATGAATGAGAGTGAAACCAACAACTTCATTGCAAGATTTTAGAGGAGGAAATACATACGTGAAGTGATATACAAATGGGAAAACATGCTGTGCATTTCTCTAATTGGAATCAACAAAAATGCTTCATTAATCCTTGAAGATGGAGTCAAAATCACCAGTCCATTACATTTAACAATTATACATTCCCGAGCACCACATGAACAAGAAAATTGAACCAGAGTGGAACCCCTTTCTTTGCAAACAGAGGGCCTCTAAAATTCATAATTTGGGAACCTCTCATGAGAGGGGCTCTGATATTTAGCTAGCGCATGGTCAATATGAACTTATAGAACCAAGGGTGCTAAGCTCTTAACAAAGGAAAAAAGGCCCACCAACAGGAACAAAATGCCTTAGCGCCTTAAGGCTAAGCCCCTGATCACTGCACTCAGTCCCATGGAGGAAAATATAAAGGGGCTAAAAAAAAGGGGTGAAGGGCATCATAACTTGTTTTCATAATGTATTTTAAGAATAAAGTTTTGATAAGGCAAAGCTCCGATATAATACTATGGTAATATTACTGGACATATTGGGCTCTGATAAGGAAGTACAAAGCTTTAAAGGCATATGGGTCGGCAATTGTGATATGGAATGAAGGCACAAAGGAGTTGGTAGTTGAAAAAGGGATAATCCCATGGAAGACTCTGTAACAAGAAACCTAGGACAACATGGGTAGAAAAAATGAATTCGAGTACTTGAAGGAAGAAGTGTGCAAGTCACTTGAGAATTTATTTCTCAACATGGAGCTCCATGTAGTCAGGCAATGAAAGACTACTGGGTCGATCTTTGTTTCTACACTGTGACAAGTAACCACAACTGATCGCTCCCAACTCTAGAAAGTGGCTAGTTCAAGCAATTAAGAGTAAAGCGACAAGAGAATTGACTGAGTAGCTGAAGAAGAAAATCGTGGAAGAGGCATGGCCTAATCACATGCCATCATACGAATGACATGGATATATTTTCCTCAATCATCATTCATTTTTCCTTTTTTCTTTTATTCTATAATTTCTTCATTTTAAAGAAAGGAATCAAATGCAATTGTAATGATTTGGGTAGAAGACCTTTGTATGCCAAGACAACTAGTCGATCAGACAGCTGGAGATCGGATGAGATATTTTTTTATCTGTTGTTCAAAGCTCCCCTCTCCTTTAAATAGAGGGAAGAAACACTTAAATAAGGTTCATAATTTTTGGAAAGAACTCTTCGAAAGGGCCTTTTCCTATTTTCTTGTAATGCAGTGTTAGGAATCTCGATGTATGCACATTTCTCAGAAGATTAATAATATTAATACAATATTTCTGGTGATCCCAACTTATTGGATTGCAATATGTTCATCTCCCCTTGTGTTTTCATATATGTTAAATATTCTTCTCAAATTTCAAGTCACGTAGCTGCTAGACATATTTCTCATTAGATGCAGATTCATTTAGATAAAGTTATTGATGGAAAATGCCTATAATGATGTGGAAATAAAGTCTTCAAAAAGTGATCCATGTATCTTAGCATTCCATAAAAATTCCCTTTCTCTCATTTCTCTCTAAATTCAGATATATAGAATTATTAAAGTTTAAGCCTTGTATGATGGATTGATCCTATACTATCTTCTACCATTACATCTTTCTTAAAAACTGATTTGCTACAAGATCTCAATCTGGTTTGGCCACCACTGATTGAGGATTATTTCCTATGTATTCCTGCGTGTTTGGTGGTTCATACATTGTATCTTTATGAATGGTTCTGAATCAACCTTATTTGAATTACATGTCAAAATCTATTGTGCTATCAGTCTTTAAGATAAATTTGACAGCACTAATTAAGATGTCCTAGGCACTAGTCTCCAATCAACCTAGAGGCTGTCTCTAGGAAACTTCTATATATTATGAAGAACTTGTGTGATAGGAGATATAAAAATCTACAACATCTTTCTAGCGCCATTGTTGGGGAACGAATCAAAATTCTTTTCCCTGGGTATGAATTTTTTTTACAATCCGTCTATCGGGTGAGAAAGGGAAGCGTGGGTTAAATATCTCCCACCTTGGTGGCTCCACTATTCTAGTCTTATTGTAAAAATCTTGGCAACTCATTTGTTAGAAGCTTGTTGGAAACATCTTGGCGACTCCATTGTTTGAATCTTATTGTAAACACCTTGGTGACTCCACTGTCTATATCCTTATTTGGTCATCCTATCTTTTAAGAGGCCTCATACTCTCTTTGATGGTAAATAACAAAAAATTTCCCTTACGTTTGAACTTGATATCACTTACCTAAAGGGGTTTTCAAAATGACCATTCCTGCATTCTTGGCCAACAAATTTTCTCCACTGGAATTTTCTTCTATTGCTGGTTATCCCCATCATGTCCCTAATTTTCATGAATGGTATACCTTGTTGCCTAGATTTAGTGGAAACACAGATAGAAGGCAAGACCAACACATCAAGGATTTTTATGAATTCATGGAACAACTAGGTATTGTTTTTGAATACGTGAAAATGAAATTGTTCATTTGTTCTTTAGTTGAAGATGCTAGTGTTTGGTACAAAGCGATGCCTCGTGGTATCATATCTTCCTTAAATAGATTTCACATAGAATTTAATCATTTTTACAAAATATTATATCCACTAGATGCTTTTTTCGAAGAGTGTTGTGCAAATTTTAATGTTGAAAATATTTTTGAGGTTAATGATACTACTGAAGATGTTTGTGGGGTTCAAATCCAAGAAAACATGTACTTGCATCAAGAAGCATCACCCAACGATGAAAAAAGGGAATAAGGAGACATTATCAAGCTTCAAATAAACCCTTAGATATCTCATTCTGTCGAATTTGATAATTCTCCTTCTTATGATTCCTATGACTCCGATGCGAAGTTGAGCAATGCAGGAATACAACAGTCCCAACCTTGGGAAGCTATAAAAAAAGAGGAGGCCCACTAGGTGGTCAATAAAGAGGCTCTAGTTTATGATTGACATCCTTCAAATATAGAACACGTTCAAGAAGCTGATATTAAAATTCATAAAGATTCTTCAATATATTATTCAAATGATTTAGAGGAGGATGAGACTGTTGTAGACTTTCAAAGAGATCACATTACAAACAAGTGGGGAGAATATTACCAACAACAACTCCTTCGAGAGGATCCCTTAGTTGAAGAGCCAAGCAATGTATGCAGCTACCTGTTACAAAAATATTCCTCCTTGGAAACTATTCAAGAAAGGGAGACAACCATAAATGTTTCTCATCAGTTCCATGATCCAGTAGCTGATTATATGGCATCTTTCTTTGGTAAACAACCAATATCAAATATGGGGTATGTATTAAATGTTTGACCTCAATGTTTCAAATGGTGCATGACTATTATAGTCACTGATTTTCAAGAATACATCCCAATTAGAAGGTTCACGGAAGAGATTAAAAGAACTAAGCATCAAATATTCGTTTGGGGGCAGTGGTGCATGCATGTTTTAGTTGTTGATGTTCAAGAGAACAATGACATAAGGTCTACTACTTAGATGCTGGGCTGGTATCATTAGAAGGTTGACCTCACTATGGTGAATTGAGCCCCATGCATAAGTAGGAGTTGTATATAAATAAGATCAATATGTGAGTGTTTAATTTCTAGTTTTTAGAGTTTGTAGTTATTCATTTCAGTTTTTTCATAAATAAATTTCCATGGAGGTTTTATGGTTTTATAGGCTCAATATTTTTTTTCACTCCATGTGTAATGGTGAAGACTACTAGTCTGTAGGTTCTCAGTGCATTGCTAGCAAGGAACTATCCCTAATTAGAGCCAATCTTGTCACTTACTGCAAAACGTGTTTTCAGTTGTCCAAAGAGTAAATGAGTAGAGAAGTTTGTAGTGATATGCCAAGCCACAAAAGGAATCAAAGCATATATCAGACCCTCTCCATGGGAAAGTGATCTTAACAATATTTCCAGCGATATGTAGAAGTCCAAACATGGACTCCTGGATCAAAATATATGGTTTGTTGAAGTTCAAGGATTGAAACCTTAGGAAGGAATATCAAAGGACTGATATATCAAAGATCGCATATCGAAGGTCCAACGACATCATAGATCGAAGATCGCACATCAGAACATCAGAGACATCGATAATCACATATCAGAGGTTAGGCAAATTGGCACATCGCAACATCAGAGGTCTAGAGATATTGGCTATTGCATATCGAAGCATCATGTATATCGACACATTGCAAGATAGGAATATAAAAATTGAAGGATCGAAACTTCTGAAAGTTGCAATATTGTTAAAAGTTTCGATAGCGTTAAAAGCCACTGGGGAGTGTCGATAAGGATTAAAAAATGACTTCATTGCAAAACCAAAGGTGGATGAGACCTTTTCTCTCTCCTCTAGCAGGACACATGGCAACATATGATTGGTTCTAATAAACTACACGTGGTGGTATATGATTGGCTTCGATAAGCACATGTGGTAGGAAGTTTTGGTGTTTCGAGGGGGCCTATGGGGACAAATATGGGTGACATGTGTCACCACTCATAAGGTTCCATGTGGAATGATGATGTCATTTCGGAGGTCGCATATCGAAGAATTAGAATATCACAACTCCAAAGTTATTTCCCTGATTGGAAACCTCCAATGGGAGGGGCTCCAATATTTCGCTAGCAAATGGTCAAGAGAAACTTATAGAACCAAGGGCACTAAGCTCTTAACAAAGGAAAAACGACCCCCAGGCATGAAAAAAATACCTTGGCGCCATAAGGCTAAGTCTCTGGTCACTGCCCCCAGTCCCATGGAGGAAAATAGAAAGGGGCTAAACAAAAGGGTCTAAGGGCATTGGAACTCACTGTTTTTGTAATGCCTTTTAAGAATAAATTTCCGATAAGGAAAATCTCTGATATAGAATTGTGGTAATATTACAAGACATATTGAGCTTCGATAAGGAAGTACAAATCTTTAATATGGGTCAGCAACTGTGATATTGAATGAAGGCACAAAGGAGTTGGTAATTGAAAAAGGGACAATCCTATGGAAGACTCTATAACAAGAAACCTAGGAAAACATGGGTAGAAGAAATGAATTCGAGTACTTGAAGGAAACGATAAAATGCTTCGTGTGCACTTATTCAATGAGTTAAAAGGAGGTATGGGACTTAGGAAGCAGTGTGCAAGTCACATGAGAATTTATTTGTCAGTATGGTGTAGAATTTCCGGTAGATTCACAATCTCATGCAATATACTAAAGCACAAGATAAGAATCTACTTCTCCTTTCAACCAGAAGAATCTGATCGATCGATGAAAACAATATGAACAAGCAGAAGATAAATCAATGGCGCATAACACAAGATGTATCTGTGGAAAGCCACTACTCAAGATGCCGCTATCTGTATTGGATATACTAGAAATATGAGTGAAGATACAAAGCTTGTTCTCACTAGAAAAATTCTGCACAAGTATGCTCAACTCTCTCAGCTCACAAGCAAGGCCTTAGCCAACAATTAGCCAATTCTCCTACCCTCCAAGCCCCTATTTCCTTGCGCACGTCCTATGGTTGAATAGCCCATATTTGTGGAAATCTAGTGCTTCCAAAACTGTGCAATCCAAACTAGGTCCAGTTCTTGATTGCATGCATGATCTATACAACTCAGTAAATCATACAACTAATAGTACACTGTCCCTGCACTATAGTCTCAATTGGGTCTTTCTTAGAATCGACATGTGTAAGTTTCTGATGAGGGGATAGTCATTTAACTAGAGTTACACTTGTGGATGCACTAGTGCAGCAACTGACTGTTTACTCTCTATTAGTTCCCCAATCAACTTGGAACTAATTTAACTAAACATAACTCAATAAAATTAGTTATCTAATTATAACTCAAAATTAAACTCATCCTGGACCCCTGAAACTTAGGGAGAACATATACATGAATTCAGAAAGAATTCCAACTCGAAATTCCTAAGCTAATTAAGTTAATTAAACTTAATTAACTATTTATAAGTTGCTATGAGTATAGAATTCGATTTTAATTCATATTTTAAATTCAAGGACAAATTTAAACTAGAATTTCTTGTTGTCATTTCTCAACACTCCCTCTCAAGAAGAAAGGGACTATCAACTACCTTGATCTCGTCTCTGTGAAACTCGAATTTACATTTTGAAAATTCCTTTGTCAAAATGTCAACATCTTGCTCCTCCATGGGAATGTAATCTAAGAACATAATACACCTCAATACACAATCTATGAGATTATGATATAAGATATCAATATGCTTGGATTGATAATGAAAAACTAGATTTTTAGAGAGTTTGACACAACCTTGAATATCATAGTAAACCACAGTTGGATCCATTTGTTGACCAAACAAGCCAACCAGGATCTTCCTCATCTAGATGGACTCACACGATGCCTAACTCGCAGCCATGTACTCTGTCTCTACTGAACTAAGTGCAACCGATCTCTATTTCCTACTGCCAAGAAATAGCTGTTGACCCAATAATGAAGATCCCTACTGATGTTATCTTCCAGTCAGATGGAATCCCTTCCCAATCTGCATTGGTGAAGCCTTGAAGCTTCACTCCCTTTGTCCTTTTGTACCATAAACCATACCAAGAAGCACCCTTGAGGTATCTCAACACATGATATTCCGCCTTCCAATAAAACTTGGTAGGCCTAACCATCACTTGATTAAGTTGGTTAACTGCATAGCACATATTCGGTTGTGTGTTGACCAAGTACATGAGTGAAACCACAAGATGCCTGTAAGCAATAGCTTCCACTACTACCCCTGAAGTAGCATCTTCCTTCCTCTAATTACCTGCTAGAGGATTCTCCATAGGCTTGTAGCTCTCCATGTGAAACCTCCTGAGTATTTCGTTGGCATACTTGCCTTGAGATACAAACAAATCCCCATCATCCTGCCATACTTCCATGCCCAAAAAGTAATGCATGAGACCAAGTCCTCCATCTCAAACTCTCTTGCAAGGTCCTTGTTGTAAGACTTGATAAAGTTATCATCAGCTGTCAATACGAGATCATCAACATAAAGTACAATGATCAACAATTTACCTTCCACCACTATGTGGTACAGGTTCGCATCTGCTTCACTCTTCCTTAAGCCCAACTCGGTCAAGTAGCTATCTATCATTGTGTGCCAAGCATGAGGTGCTTGCTCCAACCCATACAACACTCTCTTGAGCTGACACACATGCGACTCACGGCCAAAGGTCTCAAAACCTTCAGCCTGATCTATGTACACCTCTTCCTCAATCATACCATTAAGGAAGGATGTATTTACATCCATATGATGTATCTTCCAACCCATCTATGCTGATATTGCCAATATAGATCTTATTGATGAGTACCTTGCAAGAGGAGCAAATGTCTCATCATAGTCAATCCCCTCTACCTTTGAAAATCCACGGGCCACAAATCTGGCCTTATGCTTCTCCACACTACCATCTGCAACTTTCTTTACCTTATAAATCCAACAGGAGCTCACCACTGACTTGTCCTCCAATCTCAGAACCACATCCCAAACAGTCTTACAAACTATGGAGTCATACTCCTCTACCATGGCATCAAATCAAACCGGCTACTACACTTCTTCCTTAAATGAAGATGGCTCTATCACAACACATTTTCCCATAAGAGAGATGTATCCAGTGTACCTCTCATGTGACCTCCTCTGCATGCGCTGAGAAGTGGGTGCTCCCACATTATCCCGTGCATCATCCAACAATCTGTCAGCCTCTCTGGTATTATTGGTTCCCTCTCTGGAAGACTCTTCCTAAGTGGATGTCTCCACTTCTGGATCCTATGCATGTTGCTACTCCACATCAATCTGAGGCTCCTCAAGCTTAGGAGCTAAAATCTCCTGAACTGCATGTAGCTCAAGCTCCCTCTCAATGGAAACTCACATGGCCTTCTCCTCATCGAATTTGATGTCCTTGTGAACCACTGTCATCTTGCTGGTTGGCAAGTACACCCGATAGTTGTGAGGTGAATTAGTGTACCCCACAAATATCCCCAACTCTGATGTCAGATCAAGCTTCTTCCGTGCATATTTGGTTACATGGAAATATACCGATGACCCAAAAATACTGAAGTGACCAACAACTGAACTCTTACCAGAATAAGCCTCCTCTGGTGTCTTCATCTCAAGTATTCGATATGGGCTACAGTTCTGAACATAAACCACAATGTTTCATGCCTCAACCCACAAGTGTAGTGGTAGGCCCTGATCATGCAACATCACCCTCTGTTGGGATGAGGTCCCCTGTGTTAGTTTTGGGGTTAAAAACCATGTTTTGATGTAATTGTTGTAAATGATGTAAAGTCTCCACGATTTTTGGATGCGGAGCGCATAGATGGATTAAGAGTCAAAGGGGTTTTATCCCTTTATTTATGTAAAAGTTGAGTCGATTTTGAGATCTACCCATGGTCTGCAGACCAGGAAACTCTATGTAAAAGGCTATAAATAGGTGTGTATTAGAGAGCCTAAGGCATGTCTATGGAGAAACAAGGAACGGAGTCTTGGAAATATTAGCGCAAAGAAGTGGGTCAGATAGGAGAGAAAGGCTCTACAACTGAGTGGGCAGAGGCCTAGGTAGAGTTCACAGCTGAGTGCACAGACCCCTGCGACTGAGTGCATAGGGTAGTTTTGAGTCTGTAAATATTAACTAAAGATCAATAAAGCATATCACTGAAGAATATTGTGTATTTCCTGTTTACTTCTGTTTATAACTTATGGTGTTGATGAAATAATATGTTTATGAAATATTAATCTAATGATGCGCGATTCTATTGAATAATTGTTAGAAGATGTATGCAAGCATGTTTATGTAATTCTGCGAAGACTTGGATAATTTCTTCTATGTTCGTTAAATACTTAAGTAGATATGTGCGAGCTCTGATCTAGGGTTGTTTTCTGGCATACATAAGTGGATGAATAGACTATTAAGGGTCCGCAAAGACCGATCATTAACCTTTGCGAAGGTACAAAGGCTGTTGGGATAGAATTGTAGTACCAAGCCCTAGGGGCTAATAGATTTGCGCAAAAGCAGATCTAGGGCGCTAAAAAGACATGACACTGATCTCTGGATGTGAAAACTTGGTTCCAACATCCCCCCATACTATTTCGGGTGAGTGTAGGTTTTAACCCCATACAAAAATTACCTGCATACGAATTCTAAGAACAGAAAATAAACAATGCGAGAACATAACACACAAAACACATATACATAGAGATTTTCCCCTGGATCCCAAAACTAGGACTACCGACTTGATTTTTCGTTATGTTCCTTTCAATGTTACAATACATATTTATACATGCTGAAGCATCCAATACCATGGACAGAAAACTATCGTGTCTAAAACCATGTGCGAAAACCATGCACAAAACCATAGGGAGGTCCACCCAACCTAATATAGGGTCCATTTTTTTTTTCCTAGGGTACTGCCTTAGACCTCATAGAGGGGGGCTACCTGCCCCCCTCAAACCCCCTAGACATGAGGGGTTGTTTCCCCCCTGTGACCCCCCTGTTGCACAATCGATACAACAAAAGGGGGGGGCTTCGCCCCCCATCTAACCCCCCAATTAACTACATAGGCTAGTCGTGGAAAGAATATAACACAACGTAACATTTTCCCACTTGTTGTTTTCTTTGCACAAGGGGCCACATGAGAGCTTAGTCATTTATATAGCCCCTATAATGCCCCATTGTTTCTCTACACCAAGAGAACTTCTCAGCGTTCACAGATTTTGCCAATGCATCTGCAATATTCTTCAAAGTGTCCACCTTTACAAGCAATGCCTTTTTGTATTCTATCATATCCCTCACAAAGTGATACTGAACATCAATGTGATTTGTCTTTGAATGATAAGTAGGGTTATTTGCCAATAAAATTTCACTTTGGCTGTCACACTCTATCCTTATAGCTCCCTGTACTAACCCCATACTTGAACACAATCTCTGCAACCAAACTGCTTCCTTGCTTGCATGCGTGGCTGCCATATATTATACCTCTGTAGTTAATAGTGCCACTACAGATTGTTTCTTACTCATCCAAATGATTGCACCTCCAAATAGGTTAAACACATATCCACTTGTAGATCTTCTCTGATCTAGATCTCTAGCCCAATCTGCATCAACAAAGCCACGAATATCCAACACTCTGTCCAATCCTGGTCTTCATTGGTAGCACAAGCCAAAATCATTAGTGCCACACAAATATCTGAAAACCCACTTCACTGTTGTCTAATTCTCCTTCCTTGGTTTTGACATAAACCTGCTCAATATTCCTACTACATGTGCACTGGTCTATTATAGACCATCACATACATCAAGCTATCGATTGCACTTGCATATGGAACACAGGACATGTCCTCTTCCTCTTCTTGTGTCTTGGGACACTGTTCAGCAGATAACTTTACACCTACAG
>APFE031181751.1:0-17647 GCA_000404065.3 Pinus taeda
AAATAAAAAAAAAATATGTGTATAAGCCTGAAAACCAATCTTGGATTGGGAGTCTTATGCAGAAAATATAAGGTGAAAATCGGGGTCACCTGACACTTTATATTTTCCAAAAAAATCTTTCTCTCTTTCCATCATCATTCCATCTTCATTCCATTTCGCCTCACTCCATATTTTTCACTCCATTTCATTCCATTCCACTTCATTTTTTTTTCCCAGTTCACTCATTCCATCTCATTTCCACCAATAAAGTCCCTCTCAGGACTAGTCCATTCAGATAATTTGTTCTAATCATCTTTGTGTAGGCAGAAAAGTGTTGTTGCAGATTCCACAGCTCATACCAAGTTTCCACAGCCAATACACTTTGTCTCTGTAGACAAAGTAATTCTGTGTCAAAAAGAAAAAAAAATTACAGTCAGAGGTATCATCATCAAAGAGCAGCAAGGATACATAGCACCTACAAGGCCAGAAAGCAATCAAAAGTTAGCCACCATAATCAACAAAGGGATCAAATGCAAAATATATAAAGGTATGTTCCAAAATTTTAATCAACAGTTTAATATCATTTATGCATGGTTTTAAAATCGGGGTAGGAGTCACTTAATGTAATGATTGACAAGATTATCCCACTCCTCGTCCACAATCACGCCTAATCCACCTCATCACCCTCCTAATGGTTTCCTAATCCATATTGATTTGAACTTGATACGAGCTGCTCTTCCATTAATTACACGTACCTCAGTGACGTATACCAGTGTACTACGGCTCTACATATGATCATTTCCGCAGCCAAGTGTATGCAGCCACCCGAAGCTTACAAATTTGACCGTTGCATCCGCATGCATAAAACTTATAGCCGTATTAATCTCTACCCTCATACCACTAGTTTCATTCTTATTCTCATACACCACTCTCGTTTCATTGTAAAATCCCTCTCTGTTTTTCCTCACCTCACTGTTCAAAACCTCGATCACAAGTTCTGCACCTCACTGTTTATTACATTACGGTTACTCTGTACAACCGTAATTCCCCTATTTTCCCGTAAAGCATTGTCCTCAAGCGTTCATATCCCACTGTCAGAGCTTCAAATAAAACTGAGAATCGAGAATGGGGAAATTGTTAAAAGCAGAACCGGAGGGTTCGAAGTTTTTAGAGGGTTACCCACAGGTAAAAGAAGCACTGCAGAGAGCCGAATGGTTGGAGTTTATTCAAAAATTTAACGGGTACCATAAGGAGGTGACTAAAGCATTTGCCCGGTCATTTGATGGGAAAACCGTGGAGGTAGGTGACCTGCAGTTCACCATAACAGAGAGCACCGTAGCCACAGCAACCGATTTTCCTCAAAAAGGAGAACGCTGGTTCAAAAACAGAACAGTTGAAGATCAACAGTGGAGAAAAATGCTCAAGAATCTAGGTATGGATACCTCCATTTTCACTAAGGGAATCCCTGTACGTGTCATTAAAGAGGAATGGACTTCATTACTATTGCTTGTTCAAAAATTTTTAACATGTGAAGGCCGTTTCGGTGTTATGTATATATACCATACAAGAATCATGATGCACTTTATGGATGACCGAGCTATCAACCTACCTTGTTTCTTGTTAGCTAGTCTAAATAAGATGTGTGCCACTGTTCAGAAACACGTGGGAAACATTGAACCCCACTTGTATCACCATGGACTCATTAAAATTTTAATTGAGCAGTTGAAAACTAAAAATGATACATGGGAGAAGTTTCTAATTACAAACCATTTTCAAGAGGTAGTTGAAGCATCTAGCAGCTCTCCTACGATACCAAAGAGAAATAGGAGAGGAGGGAAAGAAATTACTGACCAGGAAACTGCTGAAGAAACTGCCCACAAGACTGCTATAGAAACTGCTCAAAAGACTGCTCAAGAAACTGCTCAAGAAACTGCCCGAGAAGAAAGGAAAAAGGGAGACAAAACTAAAAGACAAAAGGGGGATAAAGGGAAAGCCATTTTGCAAGAATCATTTCCTTCACCTGAGCCCTCAATTGAATAAAAATCCCAAACACTAGCTGACAGATTAGTAAAACTTCAAGCCACTGCCCTCTCAAAGAGAAAACAGAAAGAGAAACATAGTGCCCAGCAAAAGAGCACTAATGTACAAGTGAGAAGAAGCAGTAGGTTGAAGGGAAAATTGAGTGTGACCAAAGGAAAACAGTCCCATTTTGTTGATTTGGGCACACCTGAAAAGACTCCCATTTATTTAGATGTTGAGCTAAGTCCTCCATGAGAGGAAAGTCCCTTTCAGCAAGAAAGAGAAAGCAGTTTTCAGGAATTTGAATTTAGACCAAGACAAACACCTGACATAGACCCTGACTAGAAGAAAGCATATGATTACTTGGAGAATTTAGAGCAATCTGCTACCGGTCCAAGCACTATAGGACCTCATGATGAATAGGTCAAATCTCTAAAACAAGAGGTATTTGAGCTGGAAGTCTTGAACCGTCACATTAAGCAGGAGAATGAAGCATTGAAAGAACAAAGTAAAGTGGACAAAATGGTCCATGATAATACAATGCTTCACTTGGGTCTTTGGCAGAAAAAGAATAGAAAATTGAAGAAGAAATGCAAGAAATTGAGCAGTGCCTTGATTAACTTGAAGTTTAGGTGTTTGGTTATGAAACCAAGAACAAATGTGGAAGTAAGAAGAAAAAGGAGAAGGTCGGATGTCTTGGCAGAGGCATCTGAGCATATGAATTGAAAAATCATGACAAAGTTTTGGTTGCATGAGGACATGCAACACCTTCACAGTGGGGGTATGTTGAGCCGCAAAACTGCACTCATTTACCCATCCTCCCAACAGCCTTTTCCTACTCATTTCCTTCTTTTGTCATCATTTCCTTCATCAACTTGTTCAATTCATTGCATTATAGGACTTTTTAACATGATTTTCTAATTATGCTAATGACTGACTGTTGGTTTAGATTTTTGGTTCAAGTGCTGCAATTCCGCAGCTAATACAAGATTTCTACAGCCGGTCTCTGATTCCGCAGCCGATCGCAGATTCCGCAGCCATTTTCTTGTTTGCTATGATCCAGGTGTCCTCCAGAGAAAAGATCCACATGGGCAAGTTTGTATGACTGTGTATATGGTGCGTGTGCTATCAGCTCAGCCAAACTGGCCGCCTACACCCCTGGTCAACGTGGAGGTAGCTCTGGTCAAACGGCAAGGTTGCAAATGGTGGCATGGCTCTGAGTGTTCAGTTGGAGCACGTAAGTCATAGCTGGCCTCTTCTTTAGCCACGAAGACTGCAGGGGACAAGAATCCAACAACGGATTTATTAAACCATGATGACCGTTCCCTAGATCCGTGCACGGTGCTGCTGAACGTGTCTTTTTCCTAGCTGTTAGTTAGCTTAGTTTACACACAGAACAGTTGATGTTCTTGCTATAAATAAAGCGTTTCTATACGCTGATTAGTTAGCTTTTGGGAAGTTAACCTTTTGCTGCTGTAAACTTTGTTTAAAGACTCTTTTATAAAGTGCTTACGCTCTCCACTATGTTTTATTATGAGTTGATTTAATTCAAAGAAGACAGTTTTGTTTCTATCTGCGTAGCTGATCTTTTAATTGGTTGAAGTGGATGGAGGGCCCCTGTCTGCTACAACCATTGTACAGTAGCCTTTGAATTTACTTTCCTGCATTTCTTTTTCTTTAATTGATCATGTATATTAATGTACAGTTTTGAATTATGCTACTTTACATTTCTGTACTTTTCATGACTGATCAGTGTGTTTTTACAACTTTGATTAGGAGCCTGGGACAGTGTGCTTTTACTTCTTTTTATCACTAGTGGCATCTAAAGTTGTCTTATCTAAACTGCTGACTTTTGCTCTGATTTTTATTAGTTTCCTTGCTTCATTAGTTCATTACTTAGTTTACTTTATCAAGTTTTTTCAAGTTGCTAATCTCTTAATGGTTCTGTTTATCATAATTCACTAACTTTTATGGGACCAAAACATCATTTAATTGCAGCTTGGTTTATTTATTTTTAGACTCATATTGCTAATTCACTCCTAACTCTTTTCACATGATCAATTTAGCTAAAGGCAGAATGTTAAGAGAGAATTAAGTAGTGTGATTTGTCACTTAATTTTTGCATTGCTTTAGATTCAATAGGAAAGTTAGATTAGTGTTCTTGCTTTCAGTTGAGTTAATATAGATGTCATTTTCATTCTTATCAGCAGTAAAGGTGTTGGACTGCTGCCATTGGTCTTTTTATTTGATGCTTTACTTTCATTCAAAGCTTTAATTCCATTTCAAGTTATTGTTCAAGTTTTCTCTTTTAAATCTAAGAAGCATTTTAGAAATCACCACATGCACACACATTCACTCACTTGTTTGTAATTTCATCACATAACATTAGGAAGATAAGTTAGACATAAACTAAAAACGACAAAACGAACTAGGAAAGGCTGCTTAAGTATATATTGTACACTTCACTTCATCAGCTTACGAGCCCCGGGTTGACAATTTATGATAGCAATTTAGACAACACTAAATTGACCAAACAACTACCTCCCTTCAGCCTGAAGTCAATCTAGGCTCTAACATGATGGATGATGGATCGAGATCATAAGGCCTGAAATGAATTATCATTATGTGGTTTGATCATGGATAGTCTAGATATGAATACTCACACATGTTTTATTTTGTAAATCTTATGATCTGGGTATGAGTGAAATCTAGAATAGCTATGAAGTTTCAAAGTTAGTATTTACAAATCTGTACACTAGTTTGCTTTAGTAAAAGTGCGTATACATGTTGGTTCGTCACATCTAAGTAGCATATGCATTATGAAATATGATATTTGAAGTTGCAGTTGGTTCTGGTTATTGTTGCAGAGTTCTGGGTCCTGCTCTGTGTTCTAGAGACTGTATTCTGGTGATTAGTGTTCTGAATGTTCAGATTGATTGATTGTGATTTTGTTTAGTGATGATGGGTTTTCAGTGATTAATTGATTCAGTTATGGTTGATTCATATATTGATGATTGAGTTTCAGTGATTGATTGATGCAGATGTATTTTATGGTTGTATTGCAGTGGTGATTGATTTAGAGCTTCAATGTTATTGATGGGTCCAGTATGAAAATTTGATGAAACGAGGCCTTGAGATTGTGGTGTTGTGTTCTAGGAGCATCCAGTTTGAAAATTTATGAAACGTGGTCCCTAGAGGAAGAAATAAGGTCGTAACCTTCTGTAGGCTGGTGACTACGTACTGGTAAACATATCGGCCAATACAAGAGCCAAGGGGTTGGAGCTCCCTTCCAATAGTAGCTGGAAAATGAATGAAGGTTGGAGCCTTCTATAGGTCAATTCCTACGTACTAGTAAATGGATCGGTGAGTACAAGAGTTAGGGGGTTGGAGCACCCTTCCAGTAGAAGCTGGAAAATGAGTGAAGGTTGGAGCCTTATGTAGGTCAGTGCCTACGTACTAGTAAATGGATCGACAAGTACAAGAGCTAGGGTGTTGTAACTCCCTTCCAGTAGTAGCTCGAGAATGAGAAAAGGTTGTAGTCTTCTGTAGGGGGGTACTTGTGTACTGGTATGTATCTGCACCAATACAATATTGTAAACAGGTTTTTCTTATATTAAAAGAAGACATTAGCAAGTGGTTTTTGTCCCGCATTGGGTTTCCACCTTAAATCTTGGTGTTCATTTGTGTTGCTTATGTGTGATGGTTTACTCTGTTATTATTGCACATGGTTACTGTTTATATGGTTAATGAAGTATTGATGCACTGATTAAAGATTGACATATGATGAATTAACTGAATCATAAGTTTGTTGGATATACATTGGTTGGCTTATATATAGTTGTGTGTACATGTGAGTTACCTTCATTGAAGTAGCGTATATAAATAAGAGTATGAAAAGAAAAAGTTATTGATTTGACTAATACTAATTCACCCCCCCCTTAATATTATTTTCGACAATTGGAATCAGAGAAATTCCTTTGGTAGAAGCTTGATCGCCTAAAGGAGATTTGTAGAAATAGTGGGAAAGAAGTTAAAGAACAAGGCACCTCAGAAACAGAAGACATCTCAAAGGAACAGTTTCAATAGGAGAGACAATTGGTCGTTGGGTGGAAGAAAGTATTTAGATTTAGAATCACCTCAAATTGAAAATGAAAAAGCAAATGAAGTATCAGGTAAAATATTTTGGTCTTCTAGTGATGCTTTCCTTTTTTAATGCAATATTGAAGATATTGGAAGTGATCGTGAAAGAAACATAGAGACAAAAGGTAAAAGACTCGTAGATAAAATTAGAGATCAACAAGATCTATTTAACAAAAGGGAGTGTGCCTCAAAGAAGAAGTTACTAGACTAAAAGCTCATCTGGATGAAGGAAACAAAGTAAGGAAGCAGTACAAAGACAAGGAAGATCAATGTCAAAAGTTGCACAATGAAGTGACATCATTAAGAAATGAAGTAAAGGAAAAGAGTACAACAACCAAGATACTTAAAGATAGATCTAGTTACTATGAAAGTCTTGAAGCTAAGATCCTCTCTCTAAAAGAAGATCTTGAAAATAAGAAAAATGAAGAACTACCTCAAGCAGATGAAGAACAAGAAAATGAGATTCTCAAATTAAGGAACAAGTGGGAGAAGGAAGAAAGGCTGAAGAAATCTTGAAGAAGCAATATCTGGAAAAGGAAGAGCAATATTAAGTTGAGGTAAATATCTTAAAAGGTAAATTAGAAGAAAAGGAGAAACTGTTCTGATTTCAAGATAGTACTAAGATTTTGGATAATATTCTTAGTAGTCAAAGGTCTCTTACCATCAAAACTAGTCTTGGTTTTCATGAAATTTGAAGAAACTCGTGACACTACAACACTTGGCCAATTGTGTGTCTACCTTCTCTATGCTTGGTTGTAACCTTCGACCAATGAAGTTTTGATGAAAAATATGAACCATCTGAAAGGGAATTTTTGGTCCAATCGTGAACCTATGTCCACATTGGGAAGCCCCATGCCTGTACTCAGCCTTCTACTCTATGTGTTCAAGCTCATCCAACTAGTGGAAACGGAGAAGGGGAAAATATAAACGAGTAAGCCTATGTCAAATATCTTACATGCTTCTCTGAAGGAACAACCTCTTATGCTCTCAATAAGTTGGGATCCCTCTTCCAGCCCAAAAATAAATAAGTGCCTATGCATAGTCCTCTTGAAAAATATAAAGGCAAAAGAAGAGAAAGGCTTCCTACGCAGAGAGGTGAAGCATGCAACTCCACTGGGGTACTGACCAAGCTCGCTGGTAGTGGAGCAATGTGTGTTCATGCATGACTCTGCTGGGGTGCTGTCCAGGCCTGTTGGGAGTGGAGAAACACCAGAGAAGAAAATGTATACTATGAAAATCTTCAACTTGTGAGCTAAACTACCCTTCCCAGATTCGAAACACTGAGATCTAAGCTAAAATTTTGATTTTGTTTGACTTGCAAAGGGTGAACCATGTATGTCTATGGGGTAAATGGGGAAACTGAAGTAA
Organism: Pinus taeda; assembly: GCA_000404065.3. NCBI lineage: Eukaryota > Viridiplantae > Streptophyta > Pinopsida > Pinales > Pinaceae > Pinus > Pinus taeda. Next base: position 7,507 of record APFE031181751.1, read on the forward strand.
CCCACACAATGATTCAATACTCCCCGAAAGGCCAAGGCTTGGTGCTAGAAATGAACTAAAACAGAGAAGTTGGAGTTCTACCAGTGTGTCGCCAAGTGTTGTAGCGGCTACAACCACCCTCCAAAATTTTGGCTTGCACCAATTTCGGAGCCTCCCTTGAAGAGTTTCACTTGATGACTATAGACACTCAGGTTCACTCTGTGAGATCATGTGAGTCTTTACATCTGCCACACTTGTTCAATGCATTAAAGTATCTACATGACAATGTCTAAGTCATGCTTGCGACAATGTTTTGGTTACACTCAAAGTCTTCGCTTCGTATGTGCTTGTTGTGTTTGCCATGAAAGCATTTGTTGCACTCACACATGGAGTCAGATTCACTACCACACAAGAATTGTCACGATCAATGAATGATGAATCATGAGTGTTGCGCTTGTCACTTACACCATCGGTCTGTCTTTTTGAACATGTGTCTCTGGATGGTTTGGTTGTTTTGTCATCAAGACATGCGAGTGTGTGTTCATATGATCACCTATGTATATTTTGATTGTTCAAACACTTAGCCATTTCTATTGAAGGCTCTAATAACTAGACTCCCCTGTGACAACTAGACCATCACCCTGCCATTGACTCAATCGATTATCAACCAAAACAGCGTAGAACCACCAAGCTAGTCTTTTCAAGCTGCACTGCCTGCAAGCAAATCAATCAGCTCTCATGTTGGCTAGCCTGGGTAGTCGGACTTGGTAGTCACCCCAAGACTGACTCCCCTCAAAAATTGCGCAAAGCCCACTAACCTCACCCACTCAAATGACTAAGCAAATTATGCAGATAGGTCAGACAGACACCAAGTTTCCGTCCCTATCTCCCTCAGAGGATTGTGTAGATTTCCTAGCTAGTCATCCTGACAGTCAACCAACTATTCATCTCAAAAATTGCGTAGTGTTCATAAGCAGGCCTTCCGCTACCCATCAGTTAGATCAGCTCAGAAATTGTGCATAGATGATTAGTAGGCCAGCCTTCTAGCCTTAGTGTAGTTTTCCTTGCCAACAACGCCAAGCAGCGAACTACCAATTCCTATAGTTTCTACTACCAATGATTCCAACACCGAATTGGAAGTTCCCTTTTGGAATTGCATAGTTTTGGCTACCAGTGACCCCAATAGCCAACTAGAAGTTCCCTCTAGGAATTGCACAGTTTTGGCTACCAATCGCCTTGGAAGTTCCCCAAAACAACTATGCAATCCCTGCCTGTTGACTCTTCATCCAGCCCAACTGCCCCTTCATTCTAAAAAATGTGCAAAGTATGCCTTCCTTACCTTTCAGTAGCCTAGATTTTTCCTCTCAAAATTTGTCCAATTTTTCCTCCCAACCGAGCCAGACCTCACAGACAATCACTGTCGACTCAGATTACTGTCTCCATCACTTAATGGCTCTTCCATAGTTTTCATCATCAATGCCCAAAACCATCATCCCGCTTCACAACATTGTTGCCTCCCCTGGTCACCTGCATCTGAAATGATCATGTGTCATTGTAGAAAAGGTGGTTTTGGATTTGATGTTGTCTCTTCATGAGTGACTTCAGGTACAGGTACACCAACAAACATGGAAAGATGATGAACGCGATGAACAAAGGGAGCACATGCAGAAGGATAGGTTCACTAATGGATAAATGAATGACGCATGTGAAATGGACGAAAGTGATGAACATGCAACTCCGTGAACACATTAGCATGTCAAACCTTCCAACAGGCAAGCAAGAAACATGTTGAAGCGTCGTCAAGGAAACCAAGGACCATCGAAGACTCTGTGCACTTCACCATGCGGAGGTGAAGCTATGATACACCATGAATACATCCATCACCCAACAGCACTATAGCTCAACATGCACTCTAGTAGCAACGTGAATGTACCAGCATTGTCATGTCAAGTCATGTTAAGTCACATCATGAGTCATTTTGCCCACATCTCCAGTATGGGATCGTTGTCAATCAATGTGATGTAACTTTGAAGTCCAAGAGACCCACTAGTTGAACAAAGAGTCATGTAAGTCGAAAAGTCATTGAAGTCAAATGGTCATGAGGTTAGTTGAACAGCCACAAGGGTCAGTTTCACCCTTGGTTATAAATACCCCCTCATTTGTACATGTAAAGGACCTTTTTTTTACCTAAGCTCTTCCCACATAGCCAAAGGAGTCTGTAATCTTTTCTTTGAGGAGTAAGTAGTGGCTCCAACACCTCGCACTCAGTGTTAGTGTTGGAATTATGATACAGCTGTTGTCCTTGATGGAAACTCACACAGATGACAAATCACAATGAAACAGGTTAACAACAAAGGATTACAGATTAGACTCTAAATGTTGAAGAAATGGAGTGGTTTAAGAAGTATACGCTAGTTCACTTTGTCCAAGTAGCGTATACACACAGGTTAATAGAACAAAAGGAGTGTATACATATACACGCACTTTCATAGAAGGAAATGCATGTATGGGATGGAAAATCAAGGTTTTGGTCAAGGGTATTTGTCTGAGGTATTTGGTTCAAGGTATTTGGTCCAAGTTATTGGTCCAAGTATTTGGTTCGTGATATTGGTTCGAGGTATTGGGTCCAAGGTATTGGTCCTAAGTGGTTTTGGTCCAAGGTATTAAGAAAGGCCTAAAGATATCTAAGGAGGAGAAGATCATTAGGCCAAGTGTTCAAGGATTAAATAAAATTATAAAGTGTTAGATCAAATATGCAAGTTATGGGTTTCTGATGCTTTGTTTGATCTGAACTAAGGATACACCTAAGTGGTTGATGATGTGTTAGTGTTAGTGTCTTCACACTTCCATTAGTTATCAAAATTTACTCTTTTGCATTTCATACTAGGAGTCCCATTCAATGAGTTGCATTCCATTAGGTCATGGATTTATTGATGGTAGGGTTCATTTTAGTTTTTTCCCTCATGATATATATATGCTGATCTCCTTTCATACTTTTCAGTCAATGATTCATGCTTCTTTTCGGTCCATTTCATCAATTACTTAGGATTTCAGTCTCATTAGGTCTTAGGGTTTTTACCATGGTCAAATTTCAGTGACTATTGTTGAAAATGGTCAACAGACACATGAGGATGATAATAATAATAATAAAAGTTCTAATATCTTAATTTTTAAGCTTAATAAAGTTCTCACCTCAAAATTAGTTTTGAGGTGAAAACATAGAATTTGTATTTTATTTTTAAATTTCATGTAATTTCATTGTTCTCATATGTAATAAATTGTTCCATGCTACTCCTGGTCCCCTGGTGATATTTCCAAGTACTTTACACTAGAAAAGTCAAATAAATTGAGCATTAGTCTACCTATCAAAACAAAAAGGTCAAGCATCAAAAATAGAGTTTTTGAAAAAGAACATAGACATTACAAAAGTGGGTTTTCACCATCAAAAATAAAAAAGTGAAAGTCATATAAAGCCATATCTATTTTGATCTTTTCATTATGATAATTTTGAAGTTCAAGTGCTAAAGGAGAGCCAAGAAAGCAATTTTTGGGAGTCATTGAGTAAAGGAGTGCAAATGCTGCATTTTTGGAGAAGTTCTAACCAGCGCTGCACTTCAGAGGCCGGCGCTACGCGCCTAGGAGGAGTTGTTCACCTAGAAGTCACTCTCAGTGTAAAAATACATGAGTGCTATGCACTTGCGAGGTGCTACACACTTGGGTGAGGCACTCCGCACCTAGAAGGCAAGCCCCAAATTGCTCCAAGTTGCCAAATTCACCTCAAATCATCCAAATTTTCTTCTTTGCAAGTAAGTACTCCAATGCTTCTTGTTGAAGAGGGTTGTTACATCAAGTCTTGGTGATTCTTTCACTCATAAATTCAAAACCCTAGTGTTCACACAAACTGTCTCATAAAGTTAACAGGATTACTATCTTATTGTTTTTCTATCTCATCCATTTCCTATTGTTCCCTTAACCCCATTCCTCATGTATTCTCCCTAAATCCCATTACCACATACAAATTTCCCAAACCCTACACAATTTATCCTACTCAATCCCTAAACCCTATACATAATCCCCAAAACCCTACTCACTCCCTAAATCCCATTCACTCTCACCTACTCATCCATAAAATCTCTTCATACTCATCTTTCATCCATCCACCCTATCTCATCATTCACCACAAGTGTTCAAAGCTATAAAGATAATGGAAAGAGACAATGAATATGAGCTTGAAGAAGGCACCCTTAGTGATAGTTCCAGGGAGAGAAACATACAACAAAGGAAGCCTCATAAAGGAGGAAGGGTTATCAGAGAGGAGCCCACCAATTTAAGGGAGTTGTAAGCTTGTCCACTTGCCATATCTTGCTTTAAACGACAATCATGCTTTGATTTTTGTGAAATGGTAGAAAGAGTTAAATTTCATCATGAGTTGGTAAGGTTGTTTGTGACACATTTGAACAATAATGAAGTAACCCTTGCCAGAATTAAATTCACCTTATCACCAGCTATCATCTCAGAGGATACAGGTATTCCAGGTGTGGGTGAAAAATGGAACAAAGGTCAAGATATTGATAGAGAGTACTATGAGCCTTACATCAAGGCTAGATACAAAGAAAAACTGAAAAGAGTATTCCCCTTCAAGTTTTTGGAAGATAGGTTTGCTCCATTGATGAAGATCATTATCAAGTACTTCATTTGTGAATGTAGGTTCTCTCAGTTGTATGCATACCACATTAGACTATTGATGCATTTCACTAGAGTAAGAATGATGAATATCCCTTACTTCATGTTCAGAAATATTGAGAAGATGGCACATATTGTAAAGAAGAAACCATACCCCTAGTAGTTGAATAGCATTTTCCACTACTCTTTGATTAAAATCATTGTTCTACATCAGCTGAACCTTCTTAACATTCCATGCGAGACTTTCATTTCTCATGAGATGTTCAAAGGCCCACAAATCGTTTCATGAGTACATCACGAGGAAGGTGGACCTTCAGGACATGAATAGGTCAAAGAGACTAAAATTGTTGGAGTGCTAGTGTTTGTGACATACAATAGGGGCACTAGGAAACTTTTTGTAGTTGCTAGGAGAGTATTATCTCCATCAGGTGTGGAAGGGGTCTCGACTTCATCATTAGGCCATAGGCAAATGCTATCTCCATAAGGAGTGGAAGGGGCTTTGCCTTCTTCTTCAGCAAGATAGGTACAGGTTGAGAAATAAAGCAAAGGCAAAGGTAAGGGCAAGAAGAAGATGTAAAGGAAAGATCCTAGTGATGAGAAAGAAGGAGATTTTAACCATGTTGATCACGAGGAGACACAATAACACTTCACTCATCAAGGAGTTGGTGTCATTGACTTAGAAACTCAAGATCCAAAGACTGCCAAAGACATGATCATAAAAGAATAAGAGGTTGAGATAGAATCCCTGTCAGATAATTTAGAGATGGATAAGTGGATCATAAAATATTTAGAGCAATAGAACAAACAACTGAGCGACAAGCAAGTCCTCATGTAGTTGCAAACGTTCAAGGAAAACAGGCAAAAGGCCAAGGAGGCAAATGTCAAGTTGACTTCAATTGAACAAGAAATTGAGAATGATAGGGAAAAATGGCTAGAAAGGGTCAACATACACCTTGAGGGACTGATTGAGAAGGCCAACAGAGACAAGAAGATGCTTCGCCAGATGGCCTATCATTATTTGACCCGAAACAAAATCTCCAACATAAGAATGAGGAAGCTTAAGGCTAGGTTGAGGAAGGCCTTAAGGAGAAAAAGGGGCAAGATAATTTGAAAATATTGGCTCAAGCCTCACTAACCCATGAAAGCAACTAATGGTGGTGCCTTGTTCCAAATCTGGGAAAGTTTTGATAAATTTTTGTCTTTTTCAAATTTTGGAATTTTGAAAATAGGAAATTGCCCTAGATGCGTAGCACCACCGGCACTGTGCTTTTCCCTGAAGCACTTTTTGGAGAATTGGATTATATTTCTAGGTTCCGCATGATGAGAGCATCAAACCCAGAAAATCTCAGCAATTTTGGAGCAAAATTAGGTCACTAAAAGGTCAAAAAATGACCTCTCTGCCTCTTTTTGGACACACAGAAGCAGCCTTGGGATATTTCACTTTTGAGGAGGAAAATGACATCCAAATGAAAAAATTCAAGATTTTCCATAAACTAGACAGGAATACCTTTCAAATGAGATATTTTGGGCTCAATTAGGCCAAGGGGAAGGCCTCCAATATTGGGTCTGAAACGGCACTACGTACCTGGCCAGTGGTGTTGCGCATAGAGCCAGTTTGCTAAAAAATCATGTTTTCTCCTACTTTCTCTGCAAGTTGACTCTTTCTGTCTTCATGGATGAATTTATGATTGTAATTAATTCCATGGTATGAAAATGTAATTGTGAAATGATCTTAGAGGGTAGATTCATCAGTTTGAGGTGGTTTGGGTGTTAATGAATCAGTTTCCATGCTTATAGAGGCAAGTTGTTCCACTGCCTATAGTCATGTTCCTTGTTTGGAAATGGTTGTAACAGTTCCTTATCTCTTGGATTCGACCCCTTATGGCTATCATAGGTGGTCTGATGTCTATATTATGTATTTTTTATGTCATTAGCAAAGGATGGACTCTCTTGGATGCTCTGAGCTAAATTGTACACCTTTATCAGTAGTTCGGCAAGGAAATAAACCAAGATTGGTAGCTATTTTTATGGGATACTTGTGGTATGGTGTTATTTCATAGTTCCTTCTTCTGTTATTATTTTTTCTTATCTTTTATGTGTGGCATAATCTAATTCATTACTTCTAGCTGAATGATATCAAGATAGATAGGTAGAATTCAATGTTTACAGTGCTCTGCCTTGGGAAGCCATTCATTTTTCTATGTTTTCTACTATTTGAGAAGGATACATGATATTTGCATGCCCTCCTCAGATCCTCACCAGTCTTAGACCTACCATCTCGCTCAAATTCAAGTGCCAAAGCATCTACCTACATCGCCTCGTAGAACACCCTGCATCTTGACTTCATTTCCCAGACCCAAAACTGCCTGCTCCATTTGATCCAACAAAAAAATCGATCAACAACCCTAGAGATACTATACCTAGCCTAAAACCCATATTTGATCTAGTCATATTGACTGAGATTCAAAGGAGAGTGCCCTTTCCCAACCTTGTAGGGCTAGCTACGAGGTTAAGCGTGGTTTGTGGCTATCCTAGGACTACCTCCCTTCAGCATGAGGTCAATCTAGGCTCTAACATGATGGATGATGGATTGAGATCATAAGGCATGAAGTGAATTATCAATGTGGTTTGATCATGGATAGTCTAGATATGAATACTCACACATGTTTTATTATGCAAATCTTATGATCTGGGTACGACTGAAATCTAGAATAGCTGTGAAGTTTCAAAGTTAGTATTTACAAATTTGTACAATGGTTTGCTTTAATAAAAGTGCATATACATGTTGGTTCATCACATCCAAGTAGCGTATGCATTATGAAATATGATATTTGAAGTTGTAGTTGGTTCTGGGTTCTGCTCTGTGTTCTAGAGACTGTATTATGGTGATAGTGTTCTGAATGTTCAAATTGATTGATTGTGATTTCGTTTAGTGATGACGGGTTTTCAGTGATTGATTGATTCAGTTATGGTTGATCCATAGATTGATGATTGAGTTTCAGTGATTGGTTGATGCAGATGTATTTGATGGTTGTACTGCAGTGGTGATTGATTTAGAGCTTCAATGTTACTGATGGGTCCAGTATGAAAATCTAATGAAACGAGGCCTTCAGATGGTGGTCTTGTGTTCCAGGAGTATCCAATCTGAAAACTTATGAAACATGGTCCCTAGAGGAAGAAATAAGGTCGTATCCTTCTGTAGGTTGGTGACTACATACTGGTAAACATATCAGCTAATACAAGAGCCGAGGGGTTGGAGCTCCCTTCCAATAGCAGCTGGAAAATGAGTGAAGGTTGGAGCCTTCTATAGGTCAATGCCTACGTACTATTAAATGGATCGGCAAGTACAAGAGTTAGGGGGTTGGAGCTCCCTTCTAGTAGAAGATGGAAAATGAGTGAAGGTTGGAGCCTTATGTAGGTCGATGCCTATGTACTAGTAAATGGATCGACAAGTACAAGAGCTAAGGTGTTGTAACACCCTTCCAATAGTAGCTCGACAATGAGAGAAGGTTGTAGCCTTCTGTAGGGGGGTACTTTTGTACTAGTATGAGTCTGCACCAATGCAATATTGTAAACAGGTTTTTCTTATATTAAAAGAAGACATCAGCAAGTGGTTTTTGTCTCGCATTGGGTTTCCACCTTAAATCTTGGTGTTCATTTGCGTTGCTTATGTGTGATGGTTTACTTTGTTATTACTGCACATGGTTACTGTTTATATGGTTAATGAAGTATTGATGCACTGATTAAAGATCAACATATGATGAATTAACTGAATCATAAGTTTGTTGGATAAATGTTGGTTGGCTTAAATACAGTTTTGTGTACATGTGAGTTACCTTCATTGAAGTAGCGTATATAAATAAGAGTATGAAAAGAAAAAGTTATTGATTTGACTAATACTAATTCACCCCCCTTAATATTATTTCTGACAATTGGAATCAGAGCAAGTCCTTTGGTAGAAGCTTGATCACTTGAAGGAGATCCATAGAAATAGTGGGAATGAAGCTAAAGAACAAGGCACCTCAGAAACAGAAGACATCTCAAAGGAACAGTTTTAGTAGGAGAGACAGTTGGTCATTGGGTGGAAGAAAGTATTTAGATTTAGAATCACCTCAAATTGAAGATGAAAAATCAAATGAAGTATCAGGTAAAATATTTTGGTCTTCTAGTGATGCTTTCCTTTTTTAATGAAATATTGAAGATATTGGAAGTGATCGTGAAAGAAACACAGAGACAGAAGGTAAAAGACTCGTAGATAAATTTAGAGATCAACAAGATCTATTTAACAAAAGGGAGTGTGCCTTCAAAGAAGAAGTTACTAGACTAAAAGCTCATCTGGATGAAGGAAACAAAGTAAGGAAGAAGTACAAAGAAAAGGAAGATCAATGTCAAAAGTTGCACAATGAAGTGACATCATTAAGAAATGAAGTAAATGAAAAGAGTACAACAACCAAGATACTTAAAGATAGATCTAGTTACTATGAAAGTCTTGAAGCTAAGATCCTCTCTCTAAAAGAAGATCTTGAAAATAAGCAAAATGAAGAACTACCTCATGCAGATGAAGAAGAAGAAAATGAGATTCTCAAATTAAGGAAACAAGTGGGAGAAGGAAGAAAGGCTGAAGAAATCTTGAAGAAGCAATATCTGGAAAAGGAAGAGCAATATTAAGTTGAGGTAAATATCTTAAAAGGTAAATTAGAAGAAAAGGAAAAACTGTTATGATTTCAAGATAGTACTAAGATTTTGGATAATATTCTTAGTAGTCAAAGGTCTCCTACCATCAAAATTAGTCTTGGTTTTCATGAATCTGTTGAAGGTGAATCTAGCTCACAAGATGAGGCAACGAACTCTAATGCAAAATCTGAAATTCTCAACAAGGAGATGAGAGGTCAACCCCATGAAAAACTAAGGAAAGAAAGTCTTCAAAGAAAATCTTTTGATCCTAACTATGGAAGTGATAGTTGGCTATTTCCTCCGATGAATAACGTTGAATGTTTTAAATGTCATAATTTTAGACATGTTGCAGTAAGATGCAAAAGTAGAATGGTTCAAGGCCGTCACACAAAAATATCATTATCTTCCAGGTACTTTAAGGTATATTTCTTTTCTTGCAATATTTTTGGTCACAAAGCCATTGACTACTATAGAAGGAATATGAAACATGTAAGATGTTATTCTTGTAACAAGTTTGGACATATAGCAAAGGAATGAAGGAGAAAATTTTAGGCACCATACCAAAAGGAGAGAACATCATCACACTCGAAGATATGGAAGAATAAGGAAGTATAGTCAGAAAGATGTGGCATAGCCCAATGTACAGACATAACAGACTCAAGGGGAGTTGAAAGTGTGAAACTTCAGTGTTCTAAATCTCATACGAAATTTTCATAAAGACAAGTTGCATATATATGTGAGTTTGAAGTTGCACATTCATGTATATGTGGGTTTGAGGAAAAAGTAGTGAGACAAACTCAGAAAA